>JAJOOF010064232.1:0-23316 GCA_029582545.1 Solanum lignicaule
CATGGTAGATTATGGGAAGGTGAGTTCGGGGTTTAGAAAGAAATGGTTTAATTTAAGGCTCAAAGTATTTGGATCAAAGGGAGCATTTATTTCATTTGATTGGATCCTTCTTTTAGGCAATTTGTGGACTTTTCAGAACAATGGCCTATGATCACTTCCTAACCTCTAGATTGAATTGTCTAGCAGGACTAACCGGGCAAGTTCTAGTTTTTTGAACAAAAACTGTTTGAATACTCAATTATTCTCACACATTCTTGGCACATAGTTTCATTATCAGATTATCAAATTACCCAGTTTAAGTTTTAGCTTAAGTCATGCCATCAAGTTGGTTCATTATCAAGTCATATTCAGAGCCAACACATTCAACTTATCGTAGCCTACAAATTCTAGCACACATCACAGAATCTGACTCCATCATGTTTCTTTTTTCTTGTTTCATGCTTCTACACATATGATCCTAACACATGCCGGTTCAACAGAAATTAAACAGTCTCTTGGGAAAAAAGAACACAAGCAAGAGAACCCAAGAGAGGATTTATGAGTTGGGTTACTCAGACTTCACTCTATCACTCACTATCCATTTACCCCACCTCCAACAAAAATAGATGTGATTGTCCCCAATGCATACCAAAACATTAAAAGAAAATGGATTGGGTGAACCAAACCTGTGGTGCAAATCGCCAGTGAATCATCAACAAGCAGGGGGTCCGGTTTCCCGAAGCCCGCTGGAACAATCGTGGGGGCACCCTCAGTAGTGCCCACATCATCAATAATAGCACCCTCAGTAGTGCTCTCTATCAATCTCACCGCACCATCAGTGGTGCTCACAACGTCCCTTAAAACAGGCTGGACCTCTACAACTGGGGCAGAGCTCGACGCCCCCGCAACTCTCTCACGCACTCTCTGCTGGCGCAACTCTTCATCTAAAATCGAAACCCTCCTAGCCTCATTTTCCTGCGTACGCTGTCTCTTTTGAGCTGTCTCCTCCTCAGTGCTACGAGAACGGTGCCGCTTACCTTTGGCTTGTGTAGGGTGAAGCCCCTCCTCGGCGATCCCACTGAATAAAGCATCCAGAACTGTATCATCAACCAGTGCAGTGGGTGCAACCTGAGGCTCAACTGAAGGAGCGATAAGAATGGCATCAACGTCAATCCGGAGACTGGCTAATTTAGCCTGCAAAGCAGATAGATGTATGGCCAATGTTGATCGCTCGAGGACTCGCAATTCAAAGGCATCAAGATGCTTATTCACAGCCTGGACCTTCCGATCCATCATCCCCTACATCCTTCGCTCCATTCTAGCCTTGAACTCAGCTATAGACTTTTGCATCCATGGCTGGATGTGATGCAGCAGTGTGTCCATCTGAGCCTTTAACTTTTGTACTATGGCCAATGGGACAACAGTAGCTCCTAACTATGGTGTGGACCGGGAAGAGCTAGGAGCCATACTAGCTGCCTGAGAAGAGGAGGCCGGGACAGTCGTGGTGTGATCTGGTATACTGGGGTCACTGCCATGTGCCTGCCCCACTGTGTCTGCAAGATCAGCACCCAAGGGAGGTACCTCAACCTGGGGCTCTCTGCGAGGTGCCGCCACATTTGCCTCATCTCGAATGAGGCATATATCCAATTCCCCAGTAGGGTGGACTAACTTGTCACAATGCCAAATTGGCACTCCAGAGTCCATGCACAATTGAAAACTTAGACATGGAAAGGGGTAAGTAGTGGAGGTCTTGAATGCCCTCTCGTGATCTCTGCCAGTAGGATGCGGGCGAAGTCAATCTCCACTCCAGCTACCAATGCCGCAACCATGACCGCTCTATTCCATGTGACTTGGTTGTCAGCTTTGGTGGGTGACACTATGTTACGTACCAGCAACCAGAAGAACTTGGCCACAAAATTTAATGTGGCCTTTCGGATGCCCAACCGTGGAGCGGTGACCCATTCCGCACGCTCGCCATCTGCAGCAATGTACCTAGCCAACCATAGTATAACAGCCTCTCGCTGCTCAGCGTTCCTCTGGAAATTGCCACTCTGCACGATGTCCCATCTATAAACAAACTCTGCTGTGTTGAGAGACCAAGAGTGACCCGTGGTAGGACCATAGAGAAAACGGCTGATAGTGGCAGGTGATGTGTCCACCGGACAACCTCGAACCAAAGTGGAAGAGAGAGGATCTTGAGCTAGGGGCTTTGACCGCTTGGAAATTGAACCACGGAGAGTGGCAGTATAGGAGGCTTAGAATTCCCGCATAATCTCCTCGCTATACGTCCCTGGGTCTCGAGCCATCCAATCACACTTGTGAAGGTTAAACAGTCGGTGAATGTCCGGAACAGCGTGCAAGCTCCCCGTGAGGACTCTACGCTCCTCTGTAATTAGTCGGGGCATCTTTTGTTTGTTATTTATCATCTTGGTATCCCGATAAATTTGTCATTGGCCCTTTACACACCACCTATTTATCTCGCCGGCTACTGGAGTGGGGTCATCATTCCTTGGTGCAGGTACGGAGTCCGAGCTAGTGGCCTCATCAGGCGAGGCTGCTTGGTCATTCTCATCGGACCTTGTGGCTGATTTAGCACAGGACCCTGCAGCATGGGCAGACTCGGATCCTGAAGCATAGGCAGACTCAGAGCCTGAAGTATGGGCAGACTAGGAGCCCGAAGCAGGGGCAGACTCAGACCCGGACATAGACCCCTCTGAACTAGAAGCAGCCCCAGTTGGTGATCCGATCAGTGTATGCTCCTCATCAGACTGGAGACAGTGACTACATCGGAAAGCACCTTCTGGGGGGTGCCTCTGGTGGCTCGAGGTGCAGTGGGAGAAGTCCGTGTGTTGGGAGGAACGTATGCTGGATCCTTCTCCGTGTCCTCATCGATTAACCTGAAGCTAGAGGTAACAGATTTTGACTTGCCCTGTTTTGAGTAGGTGACTAGCTTCTTGGGTGCTATCGTACCTGTAGAGGCTATATTAGAACAAGAAACGAACAGTGACAAAGTCCCATGAAAATTTCAGACAGAAATATTTTTGCTTGCAGATGGAAACCACGGATGTACAAAACGGTCTGTAGATTGATCTACGGTGATCTACGGACCGTAGTCCACATCCGTGGTTTTACACTTGGTAATATTTTCAAGTGTATCTAACCACGAACCCAATCTACGGTCCTTAGACTGGTCTACGGTCCGTGGATTGCTTCCGTGGGTCAGAGAGCCACCAGTACTGGTCGCAGATGGAAACCACGGATGTACAGAACGATCCGTAGATTTATCTACGGACCGTAGTCCACATCCGTGGTTTTACACTTGGTAATATTACAAGTGTATCTAACCACGAACCCAATCTACGGTACGTAGATGGGATATCGTGGATGAACTATGTGCCAGATTTCAAGTTCGCCTCTTAGACCCTCTTCAACAATATCCTAGTCTAACCATGCATTTCAACATTTAATCATGCTAGTTTGTAATTCTCAGGGTTCCGATTAATCATTTTAACCAAGAATTGAAGACAAACTTTGGAACCCTAAGTCGAAACTTACATTTACACTTATAATCACATACAATAAGGCTACACAATCACTATCTATCGTTCCAAGGGCATTGTAATTTCAAAGTTTATCATGCAATTTCATCTAATCAATTACCCAAGGTCAAGACCCAACTCCCGACTATCTATATTCAATCTATGAATCGAAATTCAAAGTGAAGGGAAAGTGTATCACCATACAAGCAACAAGGAGTGGGGTGATTGCGCAACGACACTAAGTTTAACAAAATCAAGGAATCACCTCTTTGTTACTAACCAAACACCGGACCCTTTTTTTGGAATATGGGTTGAGTTGTATTTGGAATGGAAAGGAATTGTGGGAATTATGGGGGGATGGGGTAAATGGAAGGGATGATATTATGGGAGAGTTATGGAGTGATTTAGGGAGGTTATGGGATGGTTGAAATGGTTGAGGAGTGAATGGAGGGAAGTGGAAATGATTTGAAAGTACGGGAGTTTTTTAAGTAAGGGGGTTCGGGTCGGGTTAAAACAGGAATAGGGTTTGGACTCACGAGACCCCGTCTATGGTTCGTGAGTAGATCTACGGTCCCTAGATTAGGACCGTAGATCACTCTTACACTTTGGAAAAATTTAGAGGCTTACCTGGGATCTACGGACACCATCTACGGCTCGTGGATTAAAGGACAAACCGTCGATGGGGTCCGTAGACCTCTGCACCAGACCATTTTCTACAGATTTTTTTGTGGTGTACCTGCACATGTAGTAACCAAAAGGCTATTCTTTTTACATTGTCTGGACACTTCTTAGACACAGACTCTATGTTAATTCTAGCCAACACTAAAAACTAAAACAACTATCTAATTTGATACATGTATGAAATCAAACAACGAAAATTACTAGAAAATAAAGTATATCTTATCGTTGGCTAGATTGTACATCTTGGATTGCCTTCCAAGAAGCACTTGATTTAACATTGCGGCACGACGCAGGCCTCTTGATTACTCAGACGTCATCAAGATGGTAGGCCTCAACCACTTCTTGCACACTCTCAGCTTTTCCCAAATAGACCTTGATCCTTTGCCCATTTACCATGAACCTTGTTCCATTCTTATTTTCAAGCTCAACCGCTCCATGGGGGAGCACTTTTGTGAGCAAGAATGGCCCGGTCCATTTGGACTTGAGTTTGCCTGGAAACAAGCGCAACCTAGAATTGAATAGAAGCACAAGATCACCAACCACAAATTCTTGCTTTTCAATTCTTTGATCATAATACCTCTTCATCTTCTCTTTGTACAAGGCTGAACTTTCATAAGCTTTTAGGCGAAACTCATCAAGCATGTTCAAGTCATTCATTCTTTGATTAGATGTGGCGCCCCAATCCAAATTTAACTTCTTCATTGCCACATTGCCTTATGCTCTAGCTGTACTGCTAAATGACAAAACTTTCCATATACAAGTTGGTTAGGAGACATACCTATGGGGGTCTTGTATGCAGTGCGATATGCCCATAGAGCATCACCAAGCTTCCTAGACCAGTCCGTTCTATTAGCATTCACAGTCTTCGCCAAAATCTGTTTAATCTCTCTGTTGGATACTTCAACTTGTCTGCTAGTCTGTGGATGGTAAGGAGTGGCTACATTGTGGCGGACACCATACTTCTCAAGTAGCGCCTTGAACAACTTATTACAAAAGTGGGACCCTCCATAACTGATGATAGTCCTTGGGGTACCAAATCTGGAGAAGCTGTTCTTTTTCAAAAATGCAGTGACACTTTTACCTTCATTGTTGGGGAGCGCAACTGCTTCCACCCACTTCGACACATAATCAACCGCAACGAGAATATACTTCATCCCGTGTGAACTCACAAATGGGTCCATAAAATCAATGCCCCATAAATCAAACAACTCTATAACCAATAAGGGATTCATAGGAAGCTCTTGCTTCTTTGAAATCCCTCCTTCTCTTTGGCAACGATCAGAAGACTTTGTGAACTTATGAGTATCTTAGTGAATGGTAGGCCAGTAGTACCCACACTGCAAAATTTTATGCACAGTCCGAATACCACCATGATGCCCACCAACGGCGATGAATGGCATACTTCGAGTAACCTCAACATCTCAACTTCGGGCACACAGCGACGAATAATCCCATCGGCACAACTACGATACAAGTAGGGCTCATCCCAAAAGAATTTCCTCACATCATGCATAAACTTCTTCCTTTGGTGGAAAGACTAGTTCGGAGGCACCACATTGCTTGCCAAGTAATTAACAAAGTCTGCAAACCAAGGGATCAGATCATGAGAAGCATCCAATACATGTTCATCTGGAAAGGTATCATTAATTTCAGTCCAATCACCAAGCTTTAGCATAACTTCTTCTTCTAATCTGGACAAATGATCGGCAACTTGATTTTCGGTCCCCTTTCTATCTTTTACTACAAAATCAAACTCTTGCAGCAACAATACCCATCTAATCAACCTCAGTTTTGCATCCTTCTTCGCCATCAGATACATCAATGTAGAATGGTCAGTATGCACTATGACCTTAGTACCAAGCAAGTAGGATCAAAAATTTTTTAATGCGAAAACCACTACAAGAAGCCCTTGTTCAGTCACAGTATAATTCTTCTGGGCCACATTAAGAGCTTTGCTAGGATAGTAAATAGGATGGAGTATTTTCTCTCGCCTTTGTCCCAATTCCACACCAAGCGCCACTCCACTTGCATCACACATTACCTCAAACGGTTGTCCCCAATCTGGTGATATATTGACAGGTGCAGTATTCAACTCTCCAAATGCTATCAGACAAGCATCACCAAAATCAAACTTGGACTCCTTTTCGAGCAGTTTGCACAAAGGATGTGCAATTTTAGAGAAGTCCTTGATGAACCTCCCATAGAAACCTGCATGCCCAAGAAAACTTCTAACACCGTTTACAGAGATAGGTGGTAGAAGCTTTTCTATTACCTCAGCTTTTTCACGATTAACCTCGATATTTTTCTCAGAAATTCGATGGGCTAACACGTTTCCTTCTTTCACCATAAAGTGGCACTTCTCCCAATTTAGCACTAGATTGCAATCTTCACACCTTTTTAGCACTTCGGCCAAATGATCTAGACAACGGTCAAAAGAGTCACCTACCACAGAGAAATCATCCATGAACACCTCAATAGTGTCCTCCACCATATCAGAGAATATTGACATCATACATCGCTGGAATGTCGCTAGAGCATTGCACAAACCAAATGGCATTCGTTTGAAAGCGAAAGTCCCATAAGGACAAGTGAAGGTGGTCTTCTCTTGGTCATCTGGAGCTATATAAATTTGATTGTAGCCCGAATAACCATCGAGAAAACAATACCAACCCTTACCAGCAAGTTTATCCAATATTTGATCCATAAATGGCATGGGGAAATGGTCCTTTTCTGTCCAAGCATTTAACTTCCTATAGTCCATGCAGACTCTCCATCCAGTCACCGGCCGCATCGGAACAAGCTCGTTTCTTTCATTAGGAACCACAGTGATCCCACCTTTCTTGGCCACACATTGAACAGGACACACCCAACTATTATCTACAATGGGATAAATTACTCCAACATCCAACCACTTGATGATCTCCTTTTTGACTACCTCTTGTATGGGTGGATTTAGTCTTCTCTGGTGCTCGATACTAGGCTTGTGATCTGGCATGGGTTGGATTTTGTGAGAACAAATACCAGGAGGAATCCCAATAATATCCGCAATAGTCCACCCAATAGCTCGCTTGAACCTTTTTAACACTGTCTCCAAGCACTCTACTTGTCTTGCGTTTAAATCTGCCGCAATGATGACCGGCAAAGTATTATCGCTACCTAAAAAAACATATATTAGATGCGGTGGTAGAGCCTTAAGCTCCAATTTCTGTGCCTCCACAATAGATGGTCTCGCGGGTGGGGACTAATGATTCTTCATGTCTAGCTCGAATTTCTTTGGTTTTGACCGATATTCACATCTATCTAGTGCATCTACCAACTCATCGTACTCTTCAATACCATTACTCTCGAAGTTCATCATAACTGCTGCTAGTGCTTCAACACCTAGTAGCTCTTCAATTTGCACTTCTGCTCCACTATCAACTCTGTAAGTTATAACAGATATTTTTTAGAGCTCACCACTCTGCTTCATGGATATACAAATATTGAGAGTTGCCTCTTCATTGGTCAGTCTGAACTTCATCTGCCCTTTCTCCATATCAACCAATGCACGCCCTGTGGCAAGGAATGGTCTCCCAAGGATGATGGGAACCTCAAAATCAACCTCACAGTCAAGAATCACAAAATTCGCCGGAAAAATGAAAGACTCCACTTTTACTAACACATCATGAAGTACACCAATAGGCCTCTTCACAGTTCGATCAGCCATCAGTAACCGCATGGTAGTGGGCTTTGGGTCCCCTAGACCCAACTTCTTGTAAATAGACAATGGCATGAGGTTGATGCTAGCACCAAGGTCACACAATGCCTTAGCAAAGTGTAACGGCCCGATAGTACATGAAATCGTGAAGGCACCAGGATCCTCCTTCTTTTGCACAAGAGACCTTGTAGCAATAGCGCTACAATGCTGAAATCTATCATCATCTTCAAAACTTACAGACCTCTTCTTTGTCAGCATATCTTTCATAAACTTTGCGTACCCAGGCATTTGCTCCAAAGCTTCTATCAATGGAATGTTGATGGAAAGTTGCTTCAACATAGTAATAAACCTGTGATATTTACCATCTTCAGTCTTCTTCACTAACCTCTGTGGAAAAGGTGGTGGCGGTCTAAGTATGGGGACCACTTTCTGAGATATCTCCGCTTATTTCTCTGTCGCATTTTCAGACTCTTCTCTAACCTCTACCACATTATCTTCTTTTCTAACCTCAACTTCCACCATAGACGACATAGGTGGATCAATGGTTTGCTTACCCCCTCGAGTAGTAACTTCCATACAATGACCGTCATTCTTTGGATTTTGGATGGTGTTGTTAGGAAGAGTACCAGGTTGACGTGGATTCACTGTAGTAGACAACTGGGTCATTTGCTGCTCTAGGTGCTTTATTGATACTGCATGCGCATCAACCTTTTGACGAATGCCAGACAAGTCGCTTCTCATCTCCTTCACATTCTCATCAGTTGCATCAAACCTTCTCATCATCTTCTGCATCATATCTTCAATACGCGCCATATTGCCTCCAGCTTCCCTAGCACCAAATTCCCGATTTTGAGGGGGAACATAAGGTCCAACCCGATCGTTTCTGTTTCCATAGTTGTTCCTATTGTAGTTGTTGTCGCGATTGAAGTTCCCATCCCGTACATAGTGACCCTCTCGGTTATAATTTCCATAGTTCCGACCTTGGAAATCATGCATTGCAAGAGAAAGAGTTGTACATCGCAAAAGAAGGATTCATGCAAAGCAAGAGAAGGAGTCATGCATTGCAAGAGAAAGAGGTCATGCATAGCAAGAGAAAGAGGCATGCATCGCAGGAGAAGATTCATGCATCGCGAGAGAAGATTCATGCATTGGAAGAGAAGATTCATGCATCGCGGGAGAAGGAAGTCATGTATCGCAAGAGAAAGATTCATGTATAGCAAGATAAAAAGTCATATATTGCGGGAGAAGATTCATGCATCGCGAGAGAAGATTCATACATTGCAAGAGAAGATTCATGTATCGCGGGAAGAGATTCATCCATTGCAAGAGAAGATTCTTGAATCGCGGGAAGAGATTCATGAATCGCGGGAAGAGATTCATGCATTGCGGTAAAAATGTCATGCATCGCGGGAGAGAGTCATGCATCGCAAGAGAAAGGAGTCATGCATCGTAAGACAAGGAGTTATGCATCGCAAGAGAAAGATTTACCCATCACAAGAAGATCAACATCGACTGCATCATTTTTCTTTGCAAAAACGACATCAAGAGAACTGTCAAATATTACATCAGCCTATTTTATTATTTTGACATCAAAGGAAGAGTGCATTGAAGATTATATTGCAGATATGAGACACAAGTTTTATTTGCTTTACATCAAACCCGATGAAGTTGACGTCAAATGTTCAAGGAGAGAAATTAAGTGTCAACATGGTAAAAGATATTATCTCTCCATTTGAATTGCATTTTTATGCTAATGAGTTTTATCTCGGTCTTTGTCGAGAGCATCCGAGAGGATGAATTCTCAAAACAAACCACAGGTGAGGACGACATCAAAAAGGATACAGCACAACATGGAACTTTTTCTTAGCAGCGAACTGGACATAGTCCAAAGAAGAGTGCCAAACTCTTAGGACGCGAGCAGAGGAGCGACTTCCACCACAATCAAACCACACCCCTATCAGAAGGCATGTGGGTTTATCTTTGGGTTTGTCAGTTTCAATTTCGCATCTCGAAATTTTTGGTCTCTATCGGAAGCAGCTTTCCAATCCGAGTGACGATGCGCCAAGAGCTTTGGAAATTATGTTCGTGTAAGTTCTTAATTATAGGTGTGAAGCGCGCCACATTCATGACTAAAAGGTTGTAAGCCTCCTTTTCATACTCGACTTACTTTGTCGCTCTTCCAGAACCAAAGGTTATTTTACATAATAGGTTTCCTTTTCAACCAATTGAGTCAAACTACAAGCAGCCTGATTCCCTAATTTGAGGGATATGTAGGTGAGATCAATGTTGAAAACTTGGCTGTATTCCGACATTCTGTCTTAAAACTTATTCCCAACTGTTTCGGTCTATTCATAATTCTATTTCACGATGACTTTTTGATTTTTTTCAAAATCATGCTTCAAATCAAGCGTATCAAACTACAAGTGGCCTGAATTCTCATATAGCCTGAAATATGTAGAAAACCCACTTCCGGGGTTCGGCCATAATTCCTAAAATCCCTACCAAAAACCCTTTTTATGAAGAATGAATATGTGGTCGACCAAAATTGGATTCGTCAATTTCATTTGCCTCGAATTTCTTTCTTGAATCCAAGTCAAACGAGGAACAGTTGTTGACACCCCAATTTTGGGCCTCCACAATATAAATTAATCATTTCCAGCTTCTTCAATTTCAAATGATTTAAAATAATTAGTTTTATAAAATTTCCAAAAGAAAAATTATAATAATATAGTTTGAAAGTTATTTTAAATAGTTTTGTCACATCTTATAATTTTTAGATAATATATATGTTTTACATAATTATATATTAAATTAGTATATTTTATGATTTTTCGAAAATCATCGCAAAAAGATTTTATTTTATCTAAATATTTGGTTAATTAGTTTAGCTATATAATAGTTAATATTTTAAATTATTTAGTTTATATTTGAGTTAACTATTTTATTTTATTTTGTTAAAATTAAGAAGCTCGTTAATTAATTTTTTATAATTCATCTCATTTAGATTTTATCCGAAGTCGCAAATTAAATTCAATTTGGTTGTACCTTTATTTATGATTATTAGCCATTTCCGTTCACATCCTTCTAAACCTTTTAACAAAGACCAATATTGGGCCTTCTTGTTTCGTTTCTTTCAGCAACCAAACGGCCCGTCATAACAATATAACAGAAATCAGCCCAACACCTCAACAATATTCGAATTTCTAACAGCCCACACCAATAACCATTTCCCAGCCGACCCCAATCCATTTCCCCGACTCGACCCATTTTTCCCTTCACAAAAGGAACCCAGAAACGTCAACAACAGCTTCCAAACATCAACCATACGCAGCAATACAGTGCGTACCAGACACAACACCCAGAAGACCCATGTACGCAGCTCGTCTCCTTCACGCGATAGTGAGTTCACGGAACCAGCAGCTTTCCGCGTCTTCCTCCTCTGCCAGAGCAACTCGAACAACTTTGCACCTGCCACAGCCGCCTGAAATTTTGCCTTGCTCCGTGATTTTCATCTTTTGCTCGCATGGATAGGCACCACGTCGAGCTCCAAGGACAAAGAATCAATCAGAGTCGCATCGACTCCACTTTTGATTTTATTTTGGCTGAGAATCTGGATTTCTAGTACAAAAATAGCTTGTCTCATCCTTGGAATGAAAAAAAATTGAATTTGGAATAGGTTGGGGGATTTCCATTTTGCCCCTGTTCCTATTTGAAAATTCTTTATTTCCCTCCCCCCCCCCCCAAATCTACCCTAATTCCCTTCTATATAACCCCTCTTTAATCATTGTTAGGGCTTGGAGATTTTTCGGGCAAAGTACACATAATAGTTTTAAGCAAAAAAAAAATAGTTTAGATATACTCAAAAATACTTTCCGGGATAGAGAACTTGCTTGGATTTCTGTTTAAGTTCCATGTTCATTGTTCGTGTTCCGGTTCTCGCGGTGGAAAAGTCGTCCTTAGCTGGCTTGTCTTCGGTTCGTTACCCCCAAAAAGATAATACTCCATTTCTGATTTTGGTTTCTTTCATCGTGAACTAATATTTGCATAGTTCCATTGTTTGATGTTGTAATGTTCCTGTTTAACTGATTTGAGGAGTGTTTACTTTTTGATCATTGCGAGTTATTCGAATGTTAGGATTTTGAGAACATCTTGACTTGGCGTCTGCTTTAATCAGTGTTGTAACTCGTTCGTGATTCAAAATGTTGCTGTTTCATTTGTTTGAAGTTCTGATGGTCCCGTCTGATGTTGAGTTATTTGCTCCATGTTAAGGTTTTTTTTCCCGCTGATATCTTTTATGGTTGGCTTTGAGTCGTATTTCAATCTGAAAGTTTTGAATAGAGTTAGCTTGTTTTCTCAGTCTGATATGTGGGGGATTTCTTCGTTTCTTTTAAGCTAGCAAATCATATGAATAGAACAACTTACTATCCCATCTCCATTTTATGGTGTCTGCTCTTTCCATATTCAAAACTGAGTATCTTAGCCCATATGTTAGTCAATTGCGTCTCTAAAATCCTGCTTATGATAATATCAGTCGTGTATTCTTTATTATCTTTCATGTTGGGTTAGCTTTTGATGAGATTGTTTAAGGTAAAGTGAGTGAAAAATGATGTCCATAAGCATTTTATTTCAAGCTACCCGAATTTGATTTCATTTGTGGTTCTTGTTTCTCATTAAAAAAAGTCCCTCCTGCTCCGATAAGGTTATGTTCGTATAGTTTAGTCTCTTCACATGTGAATCATGCTAAGACGAATTTATTAACAATTGTCCCTAAGTTAGTTTCGATTCAAAATATTTGGCTATCTCTCTCTTCCTTTCCCTGTTGTTTGAGGGCTCTTATTTTTGTCTTTCCTGCACAAATCTTTATCATCTCTTGCTTGATAATTTTTCTTGAATGAATTATTGGTTGCAATTGTGTTACTGAAAATTTTGAGCCTCTTGCCATTTCTCTTCCTCCCTAGTTTTCTAGCCTATTTCGAGTTGCAAATTATTGCCTACTCTTTAGTTGATTATATATTTTGCCTTGTTTTCTCTAAAATTGATGTGTAGCCTTATTGTCTGATTAAGTATTCTAGGATCAGAATGAGGAATTAGTATGTTCCGTCCTAATTAGTCCGGGTTGATTCATATTGTGTGATATTTTAAGTTTGAATAAATAAATTGCTCTCAATATCTATTTTTATCCATTCTGATACTACCATATGTTAGTCTTATTCTTGTCCTCATAGCATATTGACATTATAAAAAAATGTTTATTGATATTTTTCTATGGCAGTAGCTTGCTAGCTTGTTCTAGTGTTACTATTTAATGAAAACTTTTTCTATGGCAGTAGCTTGCTAGCTTGTTCTAGTGTTACTATTTAATGAAAACTTTTAGTATTTCGATTAATGGTTGTCGACTTAGTTATCGTTTTAAAAACTAATGGCATGCATTTATTATCTCTTACTTATTCGGTTGTTTAGTCATTTGGGTGTGACTATCTCTTTTCCCTATTTATAAGTATGTTACCAAGCTGTCAAACTGATATGTTTAGTGTCTCTCTTGTTCACTTCTTCAACCTCTTTATGATCTCCTTTATCGGATTATTTGTTAGGTTTCTCGAGTCAAGGTGTATTTATTTTATAATTTGACACTTTTTTTTCTATTTATATTAGACTGTGTATTAATCCTTTGCCCTTTTCTTTCGTTGCATGTGAAATTTGTCCGAGTTCACTATGAACTCATCCTCCTCTACATTTCAAGAGAGCCATAAAGGCTCCAAATTCCCTCTATCGAGCCAGCCAACAAGAAAATCTCGCTATGAACTCATAACCTCTCGCCTTTGTTATTTTCAAGTTCAATTACACTTATTGAAATACTTGAGTTACCTTGAATGGCCAAGACCATTTGGATCTCAATTTCCCAAGAAATAGACGAAGCCTGGAGTTGAAAAGTAGCACTAAGTCACCAGGACTGAAGGTCCTTTTCTCAATGTGCTTATCATGATAAAGCTTCATCCTTTCCTTGTACAGTTCATACCTCTCATAAGCCCTTAAACGGAATTCATACATTTCATTCATCTGATCCAGTCTCAGGTTCGCTGTTTTACTCCAACTTAGGTTTAACTTTTTTAGTGCCCAAAGTGCCTTATTCTCCAGCTCGAAAGGCAAATGATATGCCTTTCCAAACACCAACTGATATGGATACATACCAATGGGTCTCTTGAAAGCTGTCTGATATGCCCACAGAGCATCATCCAACTTCCTTTCTCAATATGTTTTGTTGGCATTCACTGTCTTTGCCAATAAGTTTTAATCTCCCGATTCGAAACCTCGACTTGGCCACTTGTTTGCAGATGATAAGGTGTTGCTACCTTATTCTATTTAACCCCATATTTAGCCAAAAGTGCATTGAACACTTTATCACAGAAATGTAAGCCTTCATCACTGATAATCGATCTAGGTGTACCAAACCTTGGGAATATGTTCTTCAAAAAAAATCAGCAACACTTTTACCATCATTTTCAGGCAGGGCGACTGCCTCAACCCATTTGGACACATAGTCCACTACCCATATATATTTTTTCCAATAGGAGCTCAGAAATGGTCCCATAAAGTCAACTCCCCACACATCAAACAATTCCACCTCCAAAATAGGTGGCATTGGCAGTTCATACCGCCGAGAGATGGCTCATTGCTTCTGACACACATCACAACCCTTGACTAAGTCAATTGAGTCCTAATGGATTGTAGGCCAGTAGTACCCACTCTGGATTACCTTTTGGGCAGTTCGTGCATCCCCATGATGACCACCTACTGGAGAGGAGTGACAAGCTTCTAAGATATTCAGCATCTCAACTTCAGGGATACATTGCCTAATGATGTTGTCAGCATACATCCTGTATAAATATGGTTCATCCAAGAAATACTTTCCCACATCATGTAGGAATTTATTCTTTTGTTGGAATGTCAGTCCTTCGGGCACTAACTTGTTGACAAGAAAATTATCAAAGTCAGCAAACCAAGGAATGAGATCAAGAGTGGCGGCTAATACCTGCTAATCTTGGAATGAGTCATTTATAATGAGTCATTTATATCTAACTCAAGTTCTTCTTTCTTTTCTGCCTCGAACCTAGACAAGTGATCATCCACCTGAATTTCACAACCTCTTCTGTCTTTTACTTCAAAGTCAAATTCATGAAGTAACATTACCCATTTTATTAATCTCGGCTTTGCATCTTTCTTCGCCATAAAATATCACACTGCTGCATGATCAGTGTGAACATTCACTCTAGTGCCTAACAAGTCTAACCTGAACTTCTCAAATGCATATACGACAGCATGTACCTCTTGCTCAGTAACAGTGTATTTTTGTTGTGTCCCATTAAGCAATTTGATGGCATAGCAGATCGGGTGGAAGATCTTGTTATGCTTTTGCCCTAGCACAACTCCTAAGGAAGTACCACTTGCATCACACATCACTTCAAATGGTTCCGACCAATCCGGGCTAATGTTCACTGGAGAAGAGACCAGCTTTTCTTTCAGGCATTCAAAGGCTTTTCAGCATGCGACATCAAAGGCAAATTTCACCTTTTTCTTCAACAGCTTGCACAAGGGGTGAGCAATTTTTGAGAAATCATTGACGAATCACCTATAGAATCCTGCATAACCCAAAAAACTTTGAATACCTTTTACACAAATAGGTGGAGACAACTTTTCAATTAACTCAATCTTTCGTTTGTCTACATCCAACCCCTTTTGTGACACCTTGTGGGCTAGGACTATACCTTTCTTGACCATGAAATGCCACTTCTCCCAGTTAAGCACCAAATCAGCCTCCTCGCATCTATGCAGTGCCCTGCTAAGATTCAACAAACAATAATCAAATGTGTCACAAGAGAAATCATCCATGAACACTTCCAAAGTGTCCTGTACCATGTTCGAAAAGATGAACATCATACACCTCTGGAAAGTTGATGGTGCATTACATAATCCAAATGGCATACGTTTGTACACAAAGGTACCATTAGAACATGTAAAGGTGGTCTTATCCTGATCTTCTAGTTCGATTGATATCTGGTTATACCCAGAGTATCCATCTAAGAAGCACTACCACCCTTTACCAGCCAACCTATCAAGCATCTGATCCATGAACGGCATTAGAAAGTGGTCCATCAAGGCCCACTTGTTCATCTTCTTGTAATACATGCATACTCACCAACCTATGAATGGTCTTTGCGAGATCAACTCATTCTTCATGTTGCTTGGCAACCACTGTCATACCACCCTTATTGGGCACACACTGCACTGGGATAACCCAATGACTATTAGAAATGGGCTAAACCACCCCTGCATCCAACCACTTTATGATTTCCTTTTTTACCACCTCTTGCATTAGTGGATTTAACATCCTCTGGTGCTTTATGCTTAGGCTGCAGTCCTCCTCACATTGGATTTTATGAGTACAGATACCCGGAGGTATCCCAATGATGTTAGCAATAGTCCAATCAATCGCTCTTTTGTACCTTGTCAAAACATTGACTACAGCTTGCACCTGTTCATCATTCATATCTGCAGCCAAAATGACTGGCAATGTGTTGTTAGTACCCAAGAAGACATAACTTAGGTGTCTAAGTAACTGTTTCAATTCAAGTACAGGTGGTTCCTCAATAGATGGTTTTGCTGGAGGATTTGGCCTGTTTTTCATGTCTAGGTCTAATTTCTTTGGAGCATAAGAATGATACCCCATGCCTTGTAGAGCATGTATAGTTTCCACATAGTCATCCCAGAGGTCTTGTTCAAAATTCATTAGCACGGCTACCAATATTTCCACATAAAATCTTTCCTCAATAGCAGTTCCCAGCTCCCATTCATCAATGACCTCTATCGCATATACAACATTCATGTCTTGTGGCTGCTTCATAGACCTATATATTTTAAACTTTACCTCTTTATTGTTGAGCCTGAACTTCAGCTCTCCACTCTTAACATCAACCAAAGCTCAACCTGTGGCCAAAAATGGCCTTCTTAAAATTATGAGAACCTCAAAGTCTACTTCGCAATCCAGAATCACGAAGTCTGCCAGAAAAATGATACAATCCTCTTTTACGAGCACATCACATAAAATACCCACAGGCCGCTTCACTGATATATCTACCATCATCAACCTCATCACGGTGGGTTTTGGAACACCCAAGCCCAATCGCTTATATATGGCTAGAGGCATCAGATTGATAATTGTCCCTAAATCACAGAGCTTTTGCAAACTCAAATGCGCCGATAATACATGGTATAGTGAATGCACCTGGATCCTCTTTTTTCTGCACCAGATATCGTGTACCGATAACACTACAATGATGAATATTGTCAGTTGGTTCAAAACTTACAGCTCTCTTCTTTGTGACTAAGTCCTTCATGAACTTAGCATATCATAGCATCTGCTCCAGAGCTTCCACCAACGGGATGTTCACTGATAATTTTCTCAGCATGGTTATTTATTTTGCAAACTTCCCATCTTCAGCTTTCTTCTTGAGTCTTTGAGGGAATGGAAGAGGCGGTCTTGGTATCTACTGTAAAGACAAAGTAGTCTCGACTTTTGTTTCTTTATCTAAGTCGGCTTCGTTGTTGGTTGAGCCCCTTCTGTATCATGTGCATGTTTAGCTTCAACCTCTTCTTCCACATTTCTCCCTATACTTTGTTCCTGCTCAGTACCTTCATATTTTGACTCATTAAGGATCTCACCGCTTCTAGTGGTAATGGCCATGCAATGTCTATCATTTTTGGGGTTCTGAATAGTGTCACTTGGTAGTGAACCATTCTTCCTCGGATTTAATGATGCTGATAGTTGTCCCAACTATTTCTGTAGTTGCTTGATTGAAGTGGTGTGAGAATCAACCAGCTGACTCATACCGAAGAAATCAATCTTCATGTCTTTCACACCTGCATCAGTTGATTCAAACTTTTGCAACACATTAGCCAACATATCCTCTATTTTAGACCCGCTGGAACTAAAAATAAGTTTCTCTCCACTACCCAGAGAAAAAAGAAGTTCGCAGATGCATTGGCAACACTGGCCTCCATGATAAACATTCCTCTCCAAGTAGTCAGTCTGTTCTCTCGTGGAGAAAGCCTTACTCTCGTTTCGTTCGAACGTAGCCCGCAGGAGTCAAGGGGTTGTAGGGGCGACTTCCAGAGATAATTACGGCGAGTGGAACTTCCACTTGGTCGGTCTCTATTACCTAGTGGCACATATACACCACTGCGGTTATTCCCGTAACCATCTCTATTCTGCCAGTTGTCTTGTTCTTTATTTCCAGATCTTTCATATGTCCCTTCTCTTGGATAGCTCCAACCTTGATTTCCAAAATTATACCCTTGGTTTCCCGAGTTATAATTCTGGAAACTCCCCTGGTTGCTCAAGTATTTGGCCACCTCATCTAAATCAATATCTTGATCTTAGTACCTATTTGAGGCCCCCACAACATTTACCTTCTTAGAGCATGTCATGATATGTTTAGTAAGTAGATCCATTTGGGTTGTCGTGTGAGCCATTTCTTGATCCCTTTCTTCTTTTCTCTTTTTTTGTTCAGCTGAGAGCTTAAAAGTGAACCCAAGATCTCCTACTTCAGCATCCCTGGTTTTCCATGCTCTATTATTCTTCGAGAATTCATCCATTAGTTGCATGATTTCTAGAAATGGCTTCCTCATGAATGAACCTTAACACACTACATCAACAACAGGCTTAGTGACATAATTCAATGATGCATAAAACGCCTTCTTTAAATGTCTATCAGTAAGACCATGATTCGGATACTTCTTCAGCTCTTGGCTGAATATCCACCATGTATCATGCATTGCTTCCCCTTGTAGTTGTTTTTGTACACCTATCGTAGCCTTCATTTGTAGTTCCTTTGATTCATGATAGAACTATTCTAAGAAAGCTTCCTTCAATTCAATCCAGTGACTGAATCATTCGGCAATTCATTCAACCGGTTTGTTGCTTCTCCAGTGAGAGACAATGGAAATAGTCTTCGGCTCATAGCAGTTTGGCTATCCCAGGAATTTCCTATGATTTCCATATCGCCACAAATTTCATCAAGTGTTGGTTGGCATCATTGATTTAATGTCTCAAGCACACCTCATCCAATTCTAGGTGTTCAACGATCATAAACATGTATAAAACCCAACTAAATGAGTTGGAGTCGAATCCCACATGGAGCGGTACGTTTTTCAGATTCAATTGGGAAGTACAAATGCGATCAAATCAGTCATAAGAATAAAAATTATCAAATAAAGACATCATTCAAATCAAGGGGTGACACAAATGTTAAATGGGGGTTTTGGTTTTGATTATCAACTACAAACAACAGTCACAAATAATAAGATTTAACGATAATGAGACAAATTCTTGGGATGCGATTGATTATAGGCAAATATAGACATATGGGTAATTGTAACTATTAGCAATTAGCTAGATATTAGTGAGTAGGCTAGGCTATAAGGGAGGTAATTTTCTATCGAACAATTTACTCTGAATCAAGTAATTTCTCTCGAACATCAACAAGCATGCAAAATAAGAGTAGCCCACACCTTATTCCATTCACTCTCTCAAGCTACATATGTGGGATTGGGTTTAGGATTCACTCTCTCGAGCTGAACGTAGGTCAACCCAATACCCACAAACCATTCAATAAAAAACCTTAGTTTTAAAATCTCTCTCTCGAGCAAGCTAAGAACACAAAGGAAGAACTGCATTTGCAACTACAATTCTTAAATTAAACCAAAATTAATTATTAAACTCAGTTTTAAATAGCATTTAAACTAACAATTAGCAATACCCATACGCTAAATCAGCCCATAACCACATAATCACACCCCAAGAATTGGGGTTTTAGCTCGACATTATAAAAAGGTAAAAACAGTTACCAAATTGATTATCCATCAACAGGGTAAGAGTGATTTCGTCCTTACAATGCTCCAATTTGATAAATATCAAAGACCCACTTCCAATTCCTCAAAAGTAAGTTTCTTCAATCCTTCAAAGCAAAGGAAAAACTATGGAGAAAATTTTCTCTCAAGTCTCAAAATTATTTTCTAAGTTCAAAGAGTAACAAAAAACCTAAGATGATCTCAAAATCGGTCCTCAACTAAATGTTCAAAATGTATTTATAGTCGTCAAAAATAAGCTACAAAAGCTCATACGGCAATGTAAGTCGGGCTGGCCGAACCACTCAGCGAGCCGCCCTTTAGTCTCTTCCATCGCGCTTTCGCCTTGGCATTCAGCATCCTTAAGGTCTGTAACTTTGGGCGATCTATCTTGGCTTCACGGAATCACTCGGCGATTCACCGACTACTCCCTTTCTTTGCCGACATGGTTCTTTCTTTCAGAGCTTGGCACACTGGAACTTTAGGCAGTCTGATGAGCGACTCGGAGGCACGCCGAGTGCTCTAGGCGATCCTCAGGCTCGCCCATCTTCACTTCTTTAGCGTGTTTTGTTCCCTTTTATGCCTGTTAGTGTCCTTGCTTTGTTCCTCAATCCATATTCTTAAAAATCAAGGATTTAACATCAGTTATTGGCACAAAATAAGAATTTGAGGACACTAAATCTATATACAAAAGGCCCTAAATGAGTCCACATCTCGGACTTATCAACACCCCCAACTTAAACTTTTGCTTGTCCTCAAGTAAAACTCAAGTTCAGCACTTCAAAAAGGATGTCTCAAGTAGTGAGTGCTACATAAGACTCAATCATGAATGCACACAACAAGACTCAACTTACTCATGCAAGGATCAATTGTGCACTCAAAGATTCAAGTTGTGACTCACCATTATCAAAGATACTCAAGTTCACAATACTTGCTTCAAATGCACACGCTCAACAAAGGTACTCAAATGCCCTCACAACAAAGATGATTCTATATTCACACACAATTCTTCAACAATTTATAGTTCCAGAATCACATACAACTCTCACACTCACAAAAATGAACACATGCATGACTTCACCAATAGGTTTGTCCTTATTTTCCAATCAACATGTGTTTCATCTCACTCAAGATCCAAAAAGGTCTTTTCAAGGCTTGTAACGGGGATGAGTGTAAAGGTGTGGTCATTTAGGCTCAGTGGTTGCTACCCTCATGAAATGTGGTCTAAACATCACTTTATTCCTTTTCTTCAACATTTGAATCATGCTCAAAATCCACCCCATTATTCAACTTCCAATGGAAAACCGGACAACCCATTTCTTTTGCAACTTTCACAACTCTTTTTCACAACCTTTCAATTCTTTTTCAGTTGCTTCTTCTTTTCTTTATCGTTTTTTTATATGGAGGGGTTCCATCTTTTTCAAGATCATTGCTAGAAGGGGGATTTTGTTACACTTCTTTATTTACCTTCTCTTTTCACCACACCCCCAACTAAGGCTTTTGGCCTAAGTTGGCTATTCGAACAAACCACACTTCATGAGAGTTATGGGTAAATGGATAAATAGGAATCACAGTTGTTCAAGATTCTTCCAAGAAAAAGATAAGGCTCAAATGGGGTTCAAGCATGATTCAAGCAAGGTTCACACATCTCACAAGGTTGGCCACAAAAAGAGGTATATTGTCAAATTGTTTCACACCTCAAAATCGTTGCCTAAGATCATTTCAAGAGCTTGCATCACTTAGTCAACCGGACCAACGGGGATAATTCTAGGTGTCAACACACAAGGTTCAAAGTAAGCTCATCTCACAAGGCATTCGCACCAATATCGAACGACACTCATCTGAGCTAGTAGGCAATGTTCATCACAAGAGACTCCATTCGACAACCAGCTAGTCACAACGAGATGCAAAAAGTCCGCATATTGTCTATGCAACTTCATTTGGCCTCATAATAGCCGCGCATTCATTTTTTTCCGATTAAGAGCACTATTCATGTCATCGGTATTGGTCATAACCGATACTCAAATTTGCACAAGAACATCCACATTTACACACAATAAGAGGTGGCAAAAAATTTCAGATTGGTCAAAAACCATTTTCATTCATAACAAGGATCCATAAGCCAAATATCCACAAGATAGGATCAAAACACAGTTTCAAATGCAAAACCCAATATATACAAGACATAGTCACAGGAGTTAGGTATGGAAATACCTCACCCCACCACAACTAAAAAGCAGTTGTCTTCAAATGCAACAAAAATAATCAACAAACAATAAAAATGACAGAGAGTGAGGTAAAGAAGAATCCTGTCTACACAGTCACTCCATCTGTCGGGGCATCAATGCCCGAGGTCACACTCTGATCTTGGGCATCAGTTCCCGGTGCAACATCAATATTTGTTCCACTAGAGCCTATCATAGACGTGTTCCTCAAAGAAGTCTGCACAACTGAATCCACCACGGCCTCCTCAACCTAAGTTATGCCCTCATAAGTGGTCTCCTCCTAAATATCGAGTTACTCCTCATCAGTCTCAGCATCAGACTCGGCAGCTACATCATTGGCTCTAATATCATCTCCGGTGGTAGGTGGAGGCATATAAGAATAAACCGGAACATTTGTGCCCATGTCATCAGGGATCTCCACGGTCCATAAAATTATCGACATATCAGTGGACTTCAGCTGGTCCACATCTTTTCTCAACTCAACAATTGTGGCCTTTGATATACCGTGAGTTTACGGTATTTCTAATACATTTCACTTACAAGTTGTGTGTGTCTAGGGCCCTTTTATATTGTTTTTTTATGTGTTTTTATCATGTTTTGTAGGAAAGGTGTTCAGGCGCGGAAGTTTAGAGACAGCTGAAGAAATTGCAGAAAAGGGTATCCACGGAGGTGATCTACGGACCGTAGATCCATCCACGGTCCGTAGGTTATGACTGTAGATCAGCAGGAATGTGTTAAGGACAAATCAGGGAAATCTGACCAAGTGTGGAACCACGGTGCCCATTGACGGTCCGTAAATTGATCTACGGACCGTACTGTTGATCCGTAGAGTGAGACTGCGAGGGTTCCAGTACCTGATTTTTGAAGATGCTAAGTATGGAGCTACGGAAGGGATAGACGGACCGTAGGTCTATCCACGGTCTGTGCTGCTGATCCGTCGTTTGCTTCAGAGAAGCTGATTGTTGGATGCTGAAATATTTTCTAAGTCCCGAGTGACGGAAGGGACTTACGGACCGTAGATCCATCGACGGTCCGTAAGTCAGTCTCGTGGATCGAAGACGCGTACCTGAACAAAACTTTCCTTAATTTGTTTCCTTTTTTATTTAGGAGTTGTTTTCTATAAATAGGGCATGTAAACCTCGTTTTTGGGGGTTAGACATTATTATTCTATTCTTGCTTTGTAACTTTGGAGATTAATTTGCAACCCGAGCAATTATTGATTTCCCAAGTTCGTTTTGAAGATTTTGGCTTTGCAATTCAAGTTAATTTTCTGGGTTTATTATTCTCTTTACGT
>JAJOOF010064238.1:0-27700 GCA_029582545.1 Solanum lignicaule
CCAAATCACTCCATAACCACCACATAATATCCTCCCTTCCATATATTCCCAAAACCCTTTCCATACCATAATCAACCCACTCCACAATCTGATAGAAATGGTCCGATGTTTGGTCAGTGACGAAAAGGTGACTCATTGGTCTTGCTAAATCATAGTACCATCACGCAATCACCCCACTCCTTGTTGCTTGCAAGGTAATAGATTTTCTCTTCACATTGCATTTCAATTCATAGATTGAATATAGAGGGTCGGGAGTGGGTCTTGACCTTGGGTAATTGTTAGATGAAATTGCATGATAAACTTGAATAATACAATGCCCTTGGAATGATAGATAGTGATTGTATAGCTTTAATTGTGATGTGAGTTTATGTGATCGTAAATACTACATGCTAGTTTCGACTTAGGGTTCCACATCTAGCCTTTTGTAATCTGATTGAGCACATTTCCCGAGATTTTGAACTATGCTTCAGGCATTTTAAGTCCTTTCGAAATTTTCATATAAATTTTATTATCAAGTGAACCGTAAAGATAAGTTGTAACCACATCCATCATATGTATTTCAAGGTTTTCATTTACAGCTAAATCGATGAGATATCGAAAAGTTGTTGCATCCATAACCGGTGAATATGTTTCTTCATAGTCTACACCGGGTCGTTGAGAGAATCCTTGTGCAACAAGTCGTGCCTTGTTTCTTACAATTTCATTTCTCTCATTTTTTTTTCGTACAAAGGCCCATTTATAGCCAACTGGTTTAACATCACTAAGCGTTTGGACTATTGGTCCAAAAACCTCACGTTTAGCAAGTGAATTTAATTCTGATTGAATTGCCTCTTGCCATTTTGGCCAATCACATCTTCGTCGACATTCTTCGACAGATAAGGGTTCAAGATCCTCACTGTCTTGCATAATGTTAAGTGCAATGTTATATGCGAAAACATTATCCACTATAATTTTCGATCGATCTAAACATATCCCATCACCTGTAGAACTTATTGAAAGTTCTTCATTCATTTGAGTCTCGGGTTCACTAATTTCTTCAAGAATATTAGGATTAATCAGATCTTGAACTTCTTCATGAGACTCTTTTCTAGTGTCATCTTTATTACTTTTTGCACTTTTTTTCTAGGATTTTTGTCTTTTGAACCAATGGTCTACCACACTTCAGGCGTATTTGTGATTCAGAAGACATGACACTTGTAGATGGTCCTTTTGGGACGTCAATCCGGAAAGGCACATTTACTACTGGAATATGTGACTTTGTTATCCTTTTCAAATTAGTAAATGCGTCTGGCATTTTATTTGCTATGTTTTGCAAATGGATGATCTTCTGGACCTCTTGTTCACACACAGGGGAGCGTGGATCAAAATGAGATAATGATGAAACTTTCCATGCAATTTCACTTTTAAGTTCCTTTTTCTCTCCCCCTAACTGCGGAAAAGTTGTTTCATTAAATCGACAATCTGCAAAGCTTGCAGTGAATAAATCTCCCATCAATGGCTTAAGGTAGCGAATTATGAAGGGTGAATCAAACCCAACATATATGCCTAACCTTCTTTGGGGGCTAATCTTAGTGCACTGAGGTGGTGCTACTGGCACATATACAGCATATCCAAAAATTCGTAGATGAGCAATATTTGGTTCATGACCAAATACCAATTGTGACGGAGAGTATTTATTATAATGAGTCGGTTTGAGAGGAACGAGTGGTGCTGCATGTAAGATAGTGTTAACACCCAATTTTGGACCTCCACATTATAGATTAATCATCGAGCTTCTTAAATTTCAAACGATTTAAAATAACTAGTTTTATAAAGTTTCAATAGTTTGCAAGTTATTTATAATTTTTTAAATAATATATGTGTTTTATATAATTATGTATATAATTAGTATATTTTAAGAATATTCAAAAATCATCTCAAAAAGATTTTTTCTTTAATTAAGTATTTGTTTGATTAATTTAAGTTATGTTTATATTTTTGAGTAAGTAAATTAATTATTTTATTTGATTAAGATTAAGAAGCTTATTAATTAATTTATATTAATTCGTATTATTCAACTTTTAGTCGAATCAACAATTAATCCAAATCGGCTATGTCCTTAACTTCACTTGGCCAAATTTGCAATCCATTTGGTTATTTTTCAAGTTCAAATATAACCAATATATGACTCTAATTCTTGGACTATTTTTAGACCAACTTTCGCCCATTTTTCTTAGCCCATCAATTTCATCAGCAATGCCAATTCTCTCTTCAATACTCAACACCAACAATTCTTTAAATCGACCCTGGACCAATTCTTCAAACTTCAACCCAACAATACATTTAACAATGCAATAACAACCCGACCCAACCTTGCAACGTCTTCTTCTCCAGCAAAAATCAAGAACAACGACCCCACTTTTTTTTTCTTCTTCTTCGCAGCGAAAATCACGAACAGTAGCAGAAAATCGCAAGCAGTACCAAACCGACCCCACCCCTGCATCTTTTTCGCGAAAAATGCCAGAGAAAAAACCCAGAATCACACGCCTCTTCTTCTGTGAGAAGAAATTGGTGCGTGACCCATCTGCACACCCTTACTCCTTGCAACCTAATCCATCACGTCATTGTTCCCTTATCCCCATTTTCAGGGATCTTCAAATCTCTTTCACTGTTGGTCTTGGAAAGGAGGAAAAAATTTCAATTTTTTTTGTGAATTTATCCAACAGATTTCCCCCCTAAATCACCCTATTTTTCCCTATATATAACCCTGTAAACTCAAGTGAAAGGGGGTGGTATTTTGAGTTTAGTTTTGAAGCAATAGTCGTTTAAAACTTAAAAAATTTCAAGTGATTCTCTAATCCTAGGTTCCGAGGAAATCTCTGTTCATAGCTGGTTTTGAATTTATTGGCTTGCTATTAGTATTTGAATCTTGTGGTAGAAGAATCACTGTCCAAATCTCGTCGTTCCCAGTTCGCTGCCCCCGGAAAGGTAACCCTCCTTTTATGATTTTAGTCTCTTTGTCGTGGATTAATAGTAGTTTAGTTTTATGGTCTAGTTATGTGATCTTTCTGCTAAACCGAAGTAAGACTGGTTGCTTATTAGTCATTATGAGATGTTTTAATATTAGTATCTTGCGAGTGCTGCGACTCATTGTTGATTGCCGCAATTTAAATAGCTTATGGTTCAAATGTTGTTGTTTGGGTTTGTTTGTTCAAAGTGTTGATGATTTTATCTGATGTTGGGAAAATTTCTCCCTGTTAAGGTCTTTTATCTCACTATTAATCTCGTCTTGTTGACTCTGGATTGGTAGGTCAGTCATGAAGTTCAAAATCAATTTCTATAGATGATTTCGTCTTTTGAATCGATATATGAAGGTTATCTGTTTCAAGCAGTTAAGAGCATTTTTCTTGTGTTAAATTCTCACTATCAAAATGTGTTGCTATGCTAATTAGTTTTTTCACTTATATATCTTTATCATATTCACCCTTAAAACATGCTAAAAATGAAATTTCGTTGTTGGTATCTAAGTTAGCTTCAACTCAAATGGTGTTTGGCTGCCCTCTTCTTCCTTTCCCCATTATTGTTCGGGTTTCGTTGCTTCACTGTCTAAGAGTGAGTTTTGCTCAAATCTTTACCTCATTTACGTAGTAATTTTGTATAAGTGAATTGTCGTTTGTTGTTGAGTTAGTATAGAATTGAGTTTCTTATATTTTTTTTTCTGGATTTTAGTTTGTTAGAGTTTCATCCTTGAAATTATTTGAAGCATGATTTATTTTTTGTAATAATCGCTCATTGTATGACTTGCTGAATATTTAGCCCCCGTGTTAATTCCTTGTAGCTCTCTTAAGTCATGTTTATGACCTCTGCTTTGAAGCAAAGGAAAAGATCAAAATATGCTTAGTTGTTTACCAATAATGTGTAAAAAGTTAAAAAAATAAAATAAAAAATGAGACTTTATAAGAGCCTCTGTGCCAGGTTGTATTATCAAATTTTATTATCTTTTCAACCTAAAGGTGAAGATTTTATTGTAAGCAACCTATTGTCAACATACATAGTCATTCATTTGATTAAAAGCTAATAACAATTGCATGTTCTATTTCAATGGCTATTGTCAAGAATGTCTTCTCTGATTGTTGTTGTGTACTGTCTGGTCTAGGTATTTAATATATTTTTATCCTATTCATGCATGTTAGATTATAGTGTTGTCCACATTTGGTTGATTATTAATACCAATGTGATATTCCCTGGTGGAATGAACATGTGTGATGCATTTTCTTAGTATAATAGGTAGTGATGTCTCTTGGTTGATCAACTTAAGTGAAATGTGGTTTCTTATTGTCAAGTGTATGTTTCTTCTTTTCTTAATTTGTGTCTCTTTGAAATCCACTAAGTAACATTGGCTCTAGCTTTATTTTGTCGTGAATTGTCTAGTTGGCTTTGTTATAAATTAATGTCATGCCTTATTGTGTTTTTTTACTAAGGATGCTATTCTTGTGAATAAGTTTAAGTGTGAATGCTAATCTTATGACTCTTTCTTTGCATGTGAAACCTGCCTTGAGTCTATTTTGGACTCTCATCTCCTATCCTTGCATCTGCTCGTTGGGGCAAAGGCCCAACTTTACCTCTTATCGAGTCAGCCAAAGCAATAGAACGAAAATACAGGGTTGGAAATCCAGATTGCTGGTGTCCGAAAGTCCTAAGATGGATTGTATACATTCAGTATACATCAATATACATGTTAAAAAATGTGGGAATACACGACTGAGGCGAAACACAGGTGTTCGGAAGCAGGAAATACATGAAAAGAGCTGATATATATGCTCATATATACTGATATACATCCGGTGTATATGCAAAAATGGGAATTGGGTTGTAGTCCAAAAATTTGCAGCGAAATTGGCCCAAGAAGGGGACCAATTTCCTTATCTCTTTTACTTTTCTAATTGTTTTGATTATGCTTGATTAATTTTATTTAACTCTGACCATAAAATATTTTAATTAACTTAATTAGATTCCCCAAAAGATGAGTTATTTTCCTTGTGTTGGTTTGCTTTAAATACTTTTTTGGTGTTGTGGTCATTTGTTTTATTAATCAAATATTGGTCAAATTTTACATCCTCAATTAAGTTAAATCGTTTGTTCTTAAAAAATGTGTTATTTTAGGTCCCTTTCTCTAATAAAATAAAATAAAATGCGTCATTTATTTAATTATTTTCTCAAAGTTAATCAAATATTGTAAAATATTATTTTAAAATCATTTCTCCAAAAAATAGTTAAATATTTAATCTAAGTCGTAGGATAACCGCATGTTAGTGGGCTCTTCAAAAAGGTTAAAAAACCTTTTTGAAGCGTAAATAAGAATATATTATCCATTTTCTCTAAATTTATAAAGATTCAATCTGTTATAGTCTTTTTAAATTAAGTTTTCTTAATTTCTTTAAAAAATTAAGTGGCGACTCTTTTCTAAGTATTTTTCTCAATTTGTTTTATACTTAGAACATTTCAAAAAGTGATTTTTCTAAAGTTAGTAAAATTATGGCATAACAGAAATGGCGACTCTTTGGGGAATTAGTAGATTCTAACCATAACAGACTTAGGTTAATTATTAAGGTTTTTAGCATATGCTTACTTGTTTGCTTTATTTTACATGCCTAATGCTTTATTTTTCATGCTTATGTGATATAAACTGCTTATTTGTTATTATTTATCTAAAATGTTTATTTGTTACTGCTTATTTGTTATTATTTATCTAAAATGTTTATTTGTTACTGCTTATTTGTTATTGTTTATCTAAAATGTTTATTTGTTACTGCTTATTTGTTATTGTTTATCTAAAATGTTTATTTGTTATTGCTTTATAAACTGTCATTTCATTCATACTTCCTCCAACTCTGAAAAATTTACACAATCACACGTACACACGAGGTGTGTTTTGCGCACCCGCAAATTTCTTTCAAAATCCCAAAAGTTAGGAGAGTTGACATATGCGCGGTGTGTCGGGATCTTTTTTCGTGTGACCGCGTAGCCTCCTAACTCGAGTTGTCCACTCGGTAACCTTGTGTCTAGTAAGCCAAATCTTAGAAAACATAAGATAGAGCTAAACCACCTCTCAATTTAAGTCGTGCATGCATATACTTTAGGTGGATTGATCCTGGGTATCGATTCCATATTTAAGAAGTCCACCTTTATGTCGATGGGTTTCACGATCCAACGACAAACGAGCATGTTTTGTGTAACGTGATAATGATAGATGGATCCAAGCCTAATTTTGACATAGTGAGTTTGTAAATTATGTGTTCATTTTATTTTGATTTGTAGGATGGATTCAGTCCCCCCAAGTGCCCAAAATTAAAATGGTCAAGGGTTTCTCGCACAAAGTGAGGGCCTGGTGGGAAAATTTCACTACAAGTGAAAAACTAGCAATTGCAAGAAGGTTGGGGTTCCTCCCTATGCTATTCAAGGTTAATCTGGACAAACATGTGATTAGAGCATTAATTCAGTTTTGGGATCCAGACTGTGTTGTGTTCGCATTCAAAGACTTTGAACTAACACATACATTGGAGGAAATCTGTTATTTCACCAGTTTGAAGTATCGAGGAAGAGGTCAAATTATTCCACATAGTTAATCAAGGAAGAAATTTCTTCGCTACTTAGGACTGAAAAATGAAAAGAAACTTCAATGCTTCGAACATAATTGGGTTTCTTTGGATTACTTATATGAAAGGTATGGACACTCGGATAGTTACAAAGTGTTCATGAAAGAATTCTCTTGCACTTATGTTCATTGGAAAGCTACACGTCCTATCGCATTTGTTGTGGCTTTACTAGAGACTTTTGTGTTTCCACGAGAACATGGTCATATTAGCACCTATATATGTTCTGTGGCTTGAGTACTTTTTGAAGGTGTTAATGGCGAAGAACTCACTCTGGTTTCCATGATTTTAGCAGAAATATTTCTAGCTCTTGGGAAATGTAAAAAAGGGGAAGCAAACTTCTTTTACAAATGTGGGCAATGGAACATTTTCACCAGCATAAAAATATGGATGACATATGCTTTAGTAACGCAAATCATATTGACAATTTTTACTACAGGATGAGAAGGTTTGTGTCTCCGATTGGTACTGATGACTGGTATGGATATCTGGCCTCCCGCACCAATAACCAAATTAAGTGGAAATATCCATTACTCCCACGTTCCCCGGCCTATATAAGATGCAGGAGGTTTTACTATATCTAGCTTATTGGGTTGAAAGGTCTTCAGCCATATGCTCAAGTGCGCATACTTCAACAGTTTGGTCAAGCACAAGTAATCCCTCTTCGACCAAACATGAGGATTTTTGAAATTTCCTTCGGACCAAACTTTGAAGTCCCTAGAGCCAGAGAGATTCTTCATGAATGGAACAATATTCTCACGATAGATATAGGAAACGGGCCAGAAAGAGAAATTCCAGAATATCAGGTGTGACTTCGAGAAGATCGCAATAGCATGAGTCTAGAAGGTGAACAAGGTTTTGAGGATATTGGGACGACGATCTGGATAAGACATTCTCATCTTGGAACCAAAGTGGTCACTCCTGAAATGTGGGCTCAAATGGAAAATATAACGCAATATTTGGACAATGCGGGAGCAGGGCCTAGCAACGTGGGAGCGTCATCTTTACTTCCTCCACCAGTGTGATTGATAGCAAGATTTAGGCAAAGTCTTAGATTTGTTTATTCTCTCTTCGATGTACTCTTTTATTAGTATTTAATGAAAACTTGGGGGTCTTTGTTTTCCAAACTCGAGTTGTCAAAAATTAATGGTTTGGATCAACCTATCATAATCATGTTATGTTTGATGTTTAGGCCTACCTCTGGCATAAAAAGGTCACAAATCTAGGGTGCGATATAAACTGTTTGTGTGCTGCTTGATATAATTGCTTTGTGTTGTGATATGTCATTTTGTCTAAGGCAGAATTAATCCACTCTTGTTTCTTAGAACACCATAAGCATATATTAAATCCACAGCAACAAAGTCCGTCCAAATTACTCCTGAAGTGTTGCCCAAGTTTCTCATAAATGTATAAACCATTTACTCTAAATATCTTCTAAATTTCCATTCGTCCGTCTCAGGAAAGTTGACTTGGTAGATTTTGAACTACATCGGGCCTGAATTCCTTGGAGGGATACGTAGGCAGCCTATTTAAGGCTCGGTCCTTATTTTTAAAATTTTTATTCTCCCTTATTAATGAAGGATTCTGAAGATCTCACTTACAAAAGCATATGAGTGGAAGAAGTTAGCATGATTCTACGCAAGTTGACTTTCCTAATTCAATCAAATAAATTAGCATACAAAAAAAATATTCTTCCCTTTGAGTCCTCCTTTCATTCAAAATACATTTGTGGATTAGTCTGCTATTGAAGCAAAATGACACTTATATGTTTTTATTATGTCATTTTACTTGCATATCTCGTTAAAAACAAAAACTAACATATATGTCTTTTGAGTTGTTCTTCTCTACAGGTAAAAACTAATCTGTGTTGAAATCAAACTGGCCGACCACCCTTACGTCACAAGATCTAAGGCAATCTTACCATCCTTCCTTAATCATTCTTCAGATAAAGGCAAAAGTAAAGTGACTGGTACTTCTTAGGAAACAGGAATATTGGATGTGACTATCAAAAATGCCGAACTAACCGATCAAAGTGAGTTGATCTCTCAATTAATGCAACGAATTGCAGACATGCAGAAAGAGCTTCAACAGACCAAAGGTCTGGCCAAACTGGCTATTGCATTGAATGAACCCCCTCTCGAAACTAGAAGACCTCCTCTTCCTTTTCCATCACTAAGTTCTCCATTACCCAATTACTTCCCTACCCATACCACATGACCCATCACTTCCACTCCTAACTCTCCTACCATCGACTTTACTGTATCTAATGCTCCTTACGCTAGCACTTCCTACCAAACACCACCACCGCTACCAAATCAGAACCAAGCACCCAACACTAATCACTCCCAAAATTTCACACCAACCTACCAAATCCCACCCCCAGTATCGAATAATCCACATGTTTTACCTAGCCAACCTGTACATCCTTCCATAACATTCCAAACTCCACCAGCCTATACAACTCCTGAGCCATGTTCAATCGGAGCTGGATCACTATGAAGAAATGGAGAAGGAGTGGAGGTTGAGAGAAGAAAAACGTGAACAAGAAATGAATGTCACGAAGGAGGCCATATCTGAAGCAGTTAAAAGTGTCCAATTTTCAAGGAAAATAACATGACTTGAGTATGAGGACCTTTGCATGCACCCTGACTTGGAAATACCTGAAGGTTACAAAATTCCAAAAATTTGAAACCTTCAATGGTATTGGGAACCCCATGGCTCACCTACGAGCTTATTGTGACAAACTTGTGGGTATCGGGAAAAATGATGCATTAATGATGAGGTTGTTTAGTCGAAGCCTCAGTGGCGATGCATTAGAATGGTTCACATCTCAAGAACTCCGACAGTGGTCTACATGGGGGGCTTTGGCCAAAGATTTTTTGGAAAGATTCCAGTTTAATGTTGAAGCTGTATCTGATAGGTATTATTTGGAAAAAATCAAGCAAAAGACCACGGAGGACTATCGTGAATATGCATGCCGCTGGAGGAAGGAAGCTGCGAAGGTATAACCTGTGATGACTGAAAGTGAAATAACTTTTGTTTTTATTTGAGCTTAGGAGCTTAAGTATTATGAAAGGATGTTGCCCATTATGGGACAGAAGTTTTCGGAACTGATTAAGATAGGAGAAGCCTTAGAGGATGGCCTTAAGTCTGGAACGATTACAAGTCTCATTGCTTTGCAAGCCGCCAACAAATCCTCGCCGTCTATGGCCACAGGATTCGCTAGGAAAAAGAAAGAGGACGTGTCTGTTGTATCTTTTAGCCCGAGATCAAGACCACAAAGGTATTTTGGGTCTAGTTCTGCCATTGGAAAATCTAACTAATTCTCCAGGTCATACAATTACCCCCATCTCCACAAGCTCCAATTCCAATCTACTATGCACAACCGAACTACCAAGCATCCCCACCTATCTACCAAAATCAACCACCAACATACCAAAATACACTACCAAATCACCAAGCCAATGCACCAGCCTACCAAAATCCTAGACAAAACAACCCAAATGCCAACAATCTACCCCGCCCTAACCTCGAAAGAAAGCCTCCCAGAGTTTTCACTCCTTTGGCAGAAACACATACCCAACTCTTTGAGCGTCTAAAAGCGGCAGGATTGATCCAACCAGTAGATGCAAGAACTATTAATCCCACAACAAGATTCTTTCGAGCGGATCAACGATGTGCCTACCATTCTGGAGGGGCAGGACATAATACAGAAGGATGTATCAATCTGAAACATAAGATTCAAGACTTGATTGATCACAAAGTTATCACTCTCCAAGCTCCTGCCCCCAACGTGAGCCATAACCCATTACCGAATCATAGAGGAGTAGCCATAAACATGATTGAAAGAGATGAAGATTGGCTCACTAATGAGACTACCAGTGAAGCAAATGTCAACTCACTCATACCAATAGTGGCATCATTGACCATAAAGGCTTGTCCAGAGTTTGTGGTAATAACTACACCTCATCAGGCATTCGTTTTGGCAAAAGAAAAAAGCAATGACCAGCCCAAATAAAAGTTTGTTGTCCAGGCAGCTACAGTTCAAGGGATGACACGTTCTGGACGATGCTATGTTTTGGAAGAGTTAGCTCAGGAAACACGAAGAAAGGAGAACCGAAAAAGGCCGATCACACAGGGTGAGGCTGAAGAGTTTTGGCGATGAATACAACCTAAGGAGTATTCCATCGTCAAGCATTTGGAGAAGACTCCCGCTCAAATTTCTGTTTGGGATCTATTAAGGAGTTCTGAGTACCATCGAAAAACACTGTTGAAGGTACTTGATGAAGCGTATGTACCAGTGGGAATAAGTGGTGAGAATCTGGACACGATAAGTCATGTCATTAGGAGTCATCAAAACTCTTTTCGAGAAGAGGAATTGCCACTTGAAGGAGTGATGCATAACTGTGCCTTGTATATCACTGTCAAATGCATGAACAAGTTTGTAGCTCTAGAATTGATTGATAATGGCTTAGGGATCAATATCTGCCCATTATCAACCCTTACTCAACAAAATTATGATGTAGGGAAAATCCATCAAAGTCGTATGAATGCATGGGTGTTTGATGGTTCATAAAGAGAGACCATGGGGGAAGTAGACTTGGGTATCCAAATGGGGACTGCAGAATTTGTCACTGAGTTCCAGGTGATGGGTATATCTACAAGCTACAACTTATTACTAAGGAGACCATGGATCCATGCGGTCGGAGCAGTTCCATCCACATTGCATCAACTTTTGAAGTTCATCTAGGAGGACCATGAAATTGTCATCCATGGTGAAGGGAGTGGCCGTAGTTACCCAGGTTTTTTCGTTCTTTCCTCTCAAGGTACTGACTTTCATATGGTGGAGATAATGAACGCTGCTTTTGAAGATACAACATTGCAAGTACCAATGCCGTTTGTGTATAAAATGCTTGCCACGACTATGCTAAGAAGCGATTCTGAACCTGGGTGTGGGTTAGGTAAGAATTTGGATGGCATATCTGAACCTCTTCTTATCCCACTTCAAAATTTCCACTTTGGCATCGGTTATACCCCAATAGAGGAAGAATTTTTTAAAGCAGATACAAGAAAAAAGTGTGATTGTGATATACCGAAGCCTATTCCAGAATTGTACCACTCATTTGTTGCTAAAGCTTTAGAGCTTGAGAGTGATGGTCTAGTGGAATGGATAGGAAGATTGTTTGACGAAGAAGATTGCGATGTGATTTCGATGGAGTGCACCACGACACCCATCATCCGAGATGCTGGACCTGAAGAGATGCTACAGAATTGGATGGCCACTCCACTTATGATCCATCGAATGGCTTGGTAAACAAAGACAATATTTGAAGTTTTTATTTTTGAAAATCGATGTTGTTCGAACGAGGCCCGAAACCACCATTTATGTCACTTTATTTTTCATTGTAATGTTTAAAAAGGAAACAACTCATGTTGACATGAGTCATGACCAAAGCTTGTACGCCTTTTTAAAATTTCAATGAAATTCTTTATTTTAAATTGATTATCCTGTCTTTGTGAGTTGCTCTCCAATATATACATTTAAACTCTTTCTATCTAACATGGTTGATTTATTGTTCTTTGTAGTAAAAATGAATCTAAACTTGCCAATGTCATGACATGTCACGAACCCGGCAAACCAAGTAAGGTCAATGAAGATGAATGTGAAAAATATGATGAGGAAACCATGTTGCCTGAACATCTCACCGAGGACTTGAGGATACTTGAAAATTATAAAAAGCCCAACCTGGGTGAGACAGAGATAGTAAACTTGGGAGATGACGAGTTGGTCAGAGAAACCCGAGTCAGTGTCCATTTGGCATCTACAAAAAGAGGAGAATTGGTCAAACTACTCAAACAATACATTGATGTGTTTGCTTGGTCTTATGATGATATGCCAGGGTTAAGCACTGATATTGTTTCCCATAAGCTGCCTATCAATTTAGAGTACTGTCCGGTAAAGCAGAACTAGAAAGTTCAAGCCCGTTCTGAGTTTTAGGATAAAAGATGAGGTCATGAAGTAGATCAAATCAAAAGTCGTTGAAGTGACCAAGTATCCCACTTGGCTAGCTAACATTTGTTCCAGTGGCGAAGAAAGATGGAAAAATCAGGATATGCGTGGATTATCGGGATCTCAACAAAGTGAGTCCAAAAGATAATTTTCCCTTGCCGAATATCCACATACTAATTGATAATTGTGCTAAGCATGAGTTGCAATCTTTTGTGGATTGCTTTGCGGGATACCACCAGATTCTAATGGATGAAGAAGATGCAGAAAAAAACAACATTTATCACACCTTGGGGAGTCTACCATTATCGAGTGATGCCGTTCGACCTCAAGAATGCTGGAGCCACTTACATGAGAGTTATGACCACTGTTTTCCATGATATGATCCACAAAGAAATTGAGGTGTATGTGGACGATGTCATCATAAAATCCTGCCAGAGTTCAGATCACCTGACACACTTGGAAAAGTTCTTTAACAGGTTACGTATGTATGATTTGAAGTTGAACCCAACCAAATGTGCATTTGGAGTACCTACAGGGAAATTACTCAGATTCATAGTTAGCAGAAGAGGTATCGAGCTTGATCCTTCCAAGATCAAGGCAATTCAAGACTTACCTTCTCCAAAGACTAAGAAGGAAGTAATGAGTTTTCTGGAGAGACTGAGTTACATATCACAATCAACAGTGATATGTGAACCCATATTCAAGTTACTATGAAAAGATGCGCCAACCAAATGGACCGAAGAATGTCAGAAGGCTTTTGACACCATCAAAAGTTACCTTTCAAATCCACCAGTATTGGTGCCACCACATGCAGGCAGTCCTTTGCTATTGTATTTATCTGTCTCTGACAATGCGTTCGAGTGTGTGTTGGGACAACATGATGAGACCGGAAGAAAGGAGAGCTATATACTATTTTAGCAAAAAGTTCACATCTTATGAGGTTCGTTACACCCTCTTAGAGAGAACTTGTTGTGGTTTGACTTGGGTTGCTCAGAAATTGAAACATTATCTGTCGGCTTATACAACACATCTCATTTCAAAGATGGACCCGCTCAAGTACATATTTCAGAAAGCAATGCCCACAGGAAAGCTAGAAAAGTGGCAAATGTTGTTGAGTGAGTTCGACATTGTGTACATGACTCAAAAAGCAATCAAGGGGTAAGCCTTGGCTGATCACCTTGCTGAAAACCCAGTATATGAAGGATATGAATCGCTTAGAACATATTTCCCTGATAAAGAAGTATTGTTTGTATGGGAAGATATATCAGAGTCATATCCTGGGTGGAGAATGTTCTTTGATGGAGCAGTGAACTCTAGAGGATCAGGAATCGGAGCGGTGTTGATATCTGAATCGAGGCAACATTATCCAGCAACAACAAAGCTTAGATTTTGATGCACTAATAATATGACTGAGTACAAAGCATGTATTCTTGGCATTGGAATGGCTCTTGACATGAATGTTCAAGAATTACTGATAATTGGTGATTCAAAATTGTTGATTCATCAAGTTCAAGGAGAATGGGCAGTGAAGAATCCTAAAATCTTATCTTACGTACAATTGGTATGGAGGTTATGCAAAAGATTTAGGAAGACCGAGTTCAGACACACCCTAAGAATACAGAGCGAATGTGTTGATGCACTCGCAACCATATCGTCCATGATACAACACCCAAAAAAGAGTTATATCGATTCACTTGAGATAGGTTTAAAAGAACAACCAGCACATTGTTCACATGTGAAAGCGGAATTGGATGGGAATCCATGGTATATCGATGTGAAAAATTACTTAGAAGCTGGCGAATACCTGGAAAAAGCGACAAGTAGTAAAAAAAACAATCCGAAGAATGGCAAACAACTTCTTTTTGAATGGAGAAGTCCTTTATAGGAGGACTCCCGATCCAGGATTGCTAAGATGTGTGGATGATGCAGAAGCCACGAGATTGCTTGAAGAAGTGCATGCTGGAGTGTGTTGGACGCACATGAACGGGTTTACATTAGCAAAGAAAATCTTAAGGGTGGGATACTTTTGGATGACTATGGAAAGTGATTGCGGCCGATTTGTCCAAAAATGTCATAAATGTCAGGTACATGGAGATCTGATCAAAGTACCTTCCCACGTGCTCAGTGCAATGAGTTCCCCTTGGCCATTTGCAGCTTGGGACATGGATGTTATTGGACCGATTGAGCCTGCTGCCTCAAATGGTCATAGGTTCATTTTGGTCGCCATTGATTATTTCACAAAGTGGGTGGAAACTACTTCCTACAAAGTTGTGACGAAGAAGGTTGTGGCCGATTTTGTTCGCAACAATTTGATATGTCATTTTGGAGTTCCAGAGTCTATCGTCACAGACAATGGAGCAAATCTGAATAGTCATTTGATGACAGAGATATGTAAACAATTCAAAATTATCCACCGTAATTCAACTGCATATCGTTCTCAGATGAATGGAGTTGTGGAAGCTGCTAATAAGAACATCAAGAGGATACTGAGAAAGATGATTGATAACTACAAATATTGGCATGAAAATTTGCCTTATGCTTTTCTAGGTTATCGCACCACAATTCGAACCTCAACTGGAGCAACTCCTTATATATTGGTATATGGAACAGAAGTAGTGATTCCAGCTAAAGTTGAGATACCGTCTCTAAGGATTATTCAGGAGGCTGGATTGAGCGATGACGAATGGTTTCGTGACCGATATGAGCAATTAGCATTGATTGATGAGAAAAGAATGAGTGTTGCTTGTTATGGCCAATTGTATCAACAGAGAATGACTCGTGCTTTCAACAAGAAAGTAAGAGTTCGAACATTTGAGGTAGGCCAATTGCTGTTGAAACACATTTTCCCCTATCAAGAAGAATATAAAGGGAAATTTGCACATAACTGGCAGGGATCATATGTTGTCCACAAAGTATTATCAAGAGGAGCTTTGGTTCTAGCGGAGATGGATGGTAAAGTGTAGCAAAAAGCTACCAATTCAGATGTCGTCAAGAGATACTACATTTGAAGGATAATACTTATTTCCTTCACTTCCTTGTAATTAAAGTTTGTTTGTAATCATTATTGCATTATGTTTTGAAACATTCCAATTGTACTTGAACTACGTTCAATCTGAATTCTCAAGAATGAGATATGTTGGCGGTCTATGCCAGCCTCGGTCATTTTCTTGTCAAAATTTTCTATTTCTGTTAGCCTTCAAGAGGGGAACTACGTTTGACCTGATTCCTGCCTCAACGGGATACGTAGGCGCCACAAGGGTTCGGTCATATTCGCAATAAGATTTCCATTTCCCTTCATAATGGAAACTGGGACAAATTTTTTAAGATCCTCTCAAAAATTCTACAAGAAGAGTTCTTTCCTACAAACAAGGGTCAAAGACCATATCGAAATGTGCAATTGGAACATAATTTTGAGAAAATCTTGAAAATTTGCAAGATATCATGACTTCCGTGATCACCATCAGATTTATTTTTAAGACATCTAACTGCGACAGGAATTTTGAGGAGGACCTCAAAAATTCCATCAAGGGAACTCAGAACATCAAAGTCAACTTCAAGTGCCTCAACGTTACATACTCTTAAGGAGTTCTAAAGTTGCCAGCAAGCTACCTATCATGACAAAATCTGAGACAAAGGGTTTTGTTCGTGTCGTGCATGTCGTGACAGTTAATTGGTAGAGATTTTCTTTAAAACTATTTTTCAAAAAACTTCATACCTAGAAAATGTTTTAATTTAAATATGATCTTGTCTTTTGTCTACTGCGATTCGTAGGTTCAACCAAACTTCCAAAGATAGCGAGACAAGGGGCAAGGCGACTGGAAAAAATCAACACAGATCAGTGTTCCAAAACTAACATTTTTTTTGTGGATGCAGGTTAAAATAAGATCATCAAAGCTAATATATTTATCAATCAACTATTTCAGGAGAACCTATCAGCAAATATCTGATAGTGAGTGAAACATCTCTGCTTGACCAAAGAGTACGACATTCATAGTCAAATCCATCTTATTCAAACCATTAAGAGGGCCATTCTATATTAATACCGCCAAGAGGGCCATTACATATTCAAACCGCCGAGAGGGCCATTGCACATTCAAACCACCGAGTCGGCCATTATATATTCATACTGCCAAGAAGGCCATTACATATTTAAGCCGCCAAGAGGGCCATTAGATATTCAAGCTGCCGAGAGGGCCATTGCATATTCAAACTGCCGAGATGGCCATTATATATTCATACCACCAAGAGGGCCATTACATATTCAAACCGCCAAAAGGGCCATTGTATATTCAAACCTCCGAAAGAGCCATTGCATATTCAAACTGCCGAGAGGGCCATTGCATATTCAAGTTGCTGAGAGGGCTATCACATATTTAAACTGCCAAAAGGGCCATTACATATTCAACTGCCAAAAGGGCCATCCTAGATTCATACCGCCAAGAGGGCCATTACATATTCTAACCGCCAAGAGGGCCATTGCATATTTCAAACTGCCGAGAGGGCCATCATATTCAGACCGCCAAGAGGGCCATCATATTCAAACTGCCGAGAGGGCCATTACATATTCAAACTGCCGAGAGGGCCATCATATTTCAAACTGCTGAGAGGGCCATCATATTCATACCACCAAGAGGGCCATCATATTCAAACCACCAAGAGGGTCATTGCATATTCAAACCGCCGAGAGGTCCATTGCATATCCAACTGTCGAGAGGCCCATCAAATTCAAACAATCAAGAGAACCATTAGCATATTACATTAGTCTATATTAAAAGAGGAGTACAGTGAAGAGTCATGTTGCAAATATGAGATACAAGATTTTATTTGCTTTACGTTAAACTGAAAGAAGTTGACGTCAAATATTCAAGGAGAACAATTCAGTGCCAACATGGTAAATGACACTATCTCTCCATTAGAATTATATTTTACACTAATGTGTTTTACCTCAGTCTTTGTCAAGAGCATCCAAGAGGATGAATACTCAAATCAAACCACAGGTGCGAACGACATAGAAAAGGATGCAACACAAACGTGGAACTTTTTTCTCAGCAGCAAACTGGGACATAGTCCAAAGAGGAGTATCAAACTCTTAGGACGCAAGTTGAGGAGAGACTTTCACCACAATCAAACCACACCCCTATCAAAAGGCATGTGGGTTTTTCATTTGAGTTTATCGATTTCAGTTTCGCATCAGGGAAACTTCGACTCTTACTGGAGGCGACTTTCCAATTTGAGTGACAATGCACCAAGATATTTGAAAATTATGTCTGTGTAAGTTCTTACTTATGGATGTGAAGCGCACCACATTCATGGCTGAGAGGTTGCAATCCTCTTTTTCATACTCAATTTACTTGTCACTCTTCCAGAACCGAAGGTTATCTAACATAATAGATTTCCTTTTCAACCGATCGAGTCGAACTACAAACAACGTGATTCCTAAGGTTTAAGGATATGTAGGCGGGCTCAATGTTGAAAAATCGGTTGTATTTCAACATTCTCTCTTAAATCTTATTCCCGAGCAATCCGATCTCGCCATAATTTGATATTAGGATAACTTTTGAACCCTCTCATAATCATGCATCAAATCAAGCGTGTCGAACTACAAGTGGCCTGAATTCTCATATAGCCTAAAATATGTAGGAAACCTGATACCAAGGTTCGGCCATGATTCCTAAAGTCCGTACCAAAATCCTTTTTCAAAGGATGAAGATGTGGTCAGTCAAAATTGGATTCGTCAATTTCATTTGCCTTGAATTTCTTTCATCAATCCAAGTCAAACGAGGGACAGTTGTTGACACCCAATTTTGGACCTCCACATTATAGATTAATCATCGAGCTTCTTAAATTTCAAACAATTTAAAATAACTAGTTTTACAAATTTTCAATAGTTTGCAAGTTATTTATAATTTTTAAATAATATATGTGTTTTATATAATTATGTATATAATTAGTATATTTTAAGAATATTCGAAAATCATCTCAAAAAGTTTTTTGCTTTAATTAAGTGTTTTTTTATTAGTTTAAGTTATGTTTATATTTTTGAGTAACTAAATTAATTATTTTATTTGATTAAGATTAAGAAGCTTATTAATTAATTTATATTAATTCGTCTTGTTCAACTTTTAGTCGAATTCACCAATTAATCCAAATCAGCTATGTCCTTAACTTCACTTGGCCAAATTTGCAATCCATTTGGTTATTTTTCAAGTTCAAATACAACCAATTTATGACTTTAATTCTTGGACTATTTTTAGATCAACTTTGGCCCATTTTTCTTGGCCCATCAATTTCATCAGCAATGTCAATTCTCTCTTCAATACTAAACACCAGCAATTCTTTAAACCAACCCAAGCCCAATTCTTCAAACTTCAGCCCAACAATACATTCAACAATGCAATAACAACCCAACCCAACCCTGCAACGTCTTCTTCTCCAGCAAAAATCGAGAACAGCGACCCTGCTTTCTTTTCTTCTTCATCGCAGCGGAAATCACGAACAGTAGTAGAAAATCGCGAGCAGTATCAAACCCGACCCCACCCATGGATCTTTTTCGCGAGAAACGCCAGAGAAGAAACCCAGAATCACTCGCCTTTTCTTCTTTGCGAAGAAATTGGTATGTGACCCATCTGCACACCCATACTCCTAGCAACCTAATCCATCACGTCGTTGTTCACTTTTCCCCATTTTCAGGGATCTTCAAATCTCTTTCACTGTTGGTCTTGGAAAGGAGGAAAGAAATTCAAATTTTTGTTTGAATTTTTTCAACGAATTCCCCCCCTAAATCACCCATTTTCCCTATAAATAACCCTCTACACTCAAGTGAAGGGGGACGGTTTTTTGAGTTTAGTTTTGAAGCAATAGTCATTTTACACTTGAAAAATTTCAAGCGATTCTCTAATCCTAGGTTCCGAGGAAATCTCTGTTCATAACTGGTTTTGAATTTCTTGGCTTGTTATTAGTATTTGAATCTCGTGGTAGAAGAATCACTGTCTAAAGCTCGTCGTTCCCAGTTCGCTGCCCCCGGAAAGGTAACCCTCATTTTATAATTTTAGTCTCTTTGTCGTGGATTAACGGTAGTTTAGTTTTATGGTCTAGTTATGTGATCTTTCTACTAAACCGATGTGAGACTGGTTGCTTATTAATCATTATGAGATGTTTTGATATTAGTATCTTGCGAGTGTTGCGACTCATTGTTGATTGCGGCAGTTTAAATAGTTTATAGTTCGAATGTTGTTGTTTGGTTTTGTTTGTTTGAAGTCTTGATGAATTTATCTGATGTCGGGTAAATTTCTCTCTGTTAAGGTCTTTTATCTCTCTATTAATCTAGTCTTGTTGACTGTGGATTGGTAGGTCAGTCATGAAGTTCAAAATCGCCTTCTATAGAAGATCTCGTCTTTTGAATCGATATATGAAGGTTATCTGTTTCAAGATGTTGGAGAATTTTTCTTGTGTTAAATTCTCACTGTCAAAATGTGTTGCTATGCTAATTAGTTTTTTCACTTATATACCTTTATCATATTCACCCTTAAAACATGCTAAAAATGAAATTTCATTGTTGGTATCTAAGTTAGTTTAAACTCAAATGGTGTTTAGTTGCCCTTTTCTTCATTTCCCAATTATTGTTCGGGTTTCGTTGCTTCACTGTCTAAGAGTGAGCTTTGCTCAAATCTTTACCTCATTTACTTAGTAATTTTGTATAAATGAATTGTCGTTTGTTGTTGAGTTTGTATAGAATTTAGTTTCTTATTTTCTTTTTTTTTGGATTTTAGTTTGTTAGAGTTTCATCCTTGAAATTATTTGAAACATTGTTTTTTTGGGTATTAACCGATCATTGTGTGGCTTCCTGATTATTTATCCCCCATGTTAATCCCATGTAGCTCTCTTAAGTCATGTTTATGGCCTCTGCTTTGAAGCAAAAGAAAAGATCAAATTATGCCTAGTTGTTTACCAATAATGTGTAAAAATAAAAAATAAAATAAAAAATGAGACTTTATAAGAGCCTCTGTGCCAGGTTGTGTTATCAAATTTTATTATCTTTTCAACCTAAAGGTGAAGATTTTATTGTAAGCAACCTATTGTCAACATACATAGTCATTCATTTGATTAAAAGCTAATAACAATTGCATGTTCTATTTCAATGGCTATATTCAAGAATGTCTTCTCTGATTGTTGTTGTGTACTGTCTGGTCTAGGTATTTAATATATTTTTATCCTATTCATGCATGTTAGATTATAGTGTTGTCCACATTTGGTTGATTATTAATACCAATGTGATATTCCCTGGTGGAATGAACATGTGTGATGCATTTTCTTAGTATAATAGGTAGTGATGTCTCTTGGTTGATCAACTTAAGTGAAATGTGGTTTCTTATTGTCAAGTGTATATTTCTTCTTTTCTTAATTTGTGTCTCTTTGAAATCTACTAAGTAACATTGGCTCTAGCTTTATTTTGTCGTGAATTGTCTAGTTGGCTTTGTTATAAATTAATGTCATGCCTTATTGTGTTTTTTACTAAGGATGCTATTCTTGTGAATAAGTTTTAAGTGTGAATGCTAATCTTATGACTCTTTCTTTGCATGTGAAACCTGCCTCGAGTCTATTTTGGACTCTCATCTCCTATCCTTGCATTTCCTTGTTGGGCCAAAGACCCAACTTTACCTCTTATCGAGTCAGCCAAAGCAATAGAACGGAAATATAGGGCTGGAAATCCAGATTGCAGGTGTCCGAAAGTCCTAAGATGGACTGTATACATTCAGTATACATCAATATACAGGTCAAAATGTGGGAATACAGGGCTGAGGCGAAACACGGGTGTTCGGAAGCAGGAAATACATGAAAAGAGCTGATATATACGCTCATATACACTGATATACATCCGGTGTATATGCAAAAATGGGAATTGGGTTGAAGCCCAAAAATTTGCAACAAAATTGGCCCAAGAAGGGGTCTAATTTCCTTATCTCTTTTACTTTTCTAATTCTTTTGATTATGCTTGACTAATTTTATTTAATTCTAACCATCGAATATTTTAATTAACTTAATTAGATTCCCCAAAAGATGAGTTATTTTCTTTGTGTTGGTTTGCTTTAAATACTTTTTTTGTGTGGTGGTTATTTATTTTATTAATCAAATATTGGTCAAATTTTACATCCTCAATTAAGTTAAATCGTTTGTTCTTAAAAAAATGTGTTATTTAACGCTTCTTCACACATTTTTACTCATTCTAAAATTATTTTAAGTATAGTATTTTTCTCCAATAAACTTTAAAAAGTGGCTTTCCTTTACTTTGTCACTTTTTCAGAAGTTAGTCAAAACTTTGTTTTTATTCTTCAATTAATAGTCTTCCTGCTTTAGTCGACCCAAATTGACTCAAATTGTTATTTCTAAATGATTCAAATAAATTATGATTAATTTGGTTTTGTTAAAACTCTATTCACTTGCATTTTAATTCAAATGTTTCATTTTAGGTCCCATTCTCTAAAAAATAAATAAAATAAAATGCGTCATTTATTTAATTATTTTCCCAAAGTTAATCAAATATTGTAAAATATTATTTTAAATCATTTCTCCAAAAAATAGTCAAATATTTAATCTAAGTCGTAGGATAACCGCGTGTTAGCGGGAGCTTCAAATGCCTTAAAAACCTTCTTGAAGCTTAAATAAGAACCTCTTACCCATTTTCTCTAAATTTATAAAGATTCAATCTGTTAGAGTCTTTTTAAATTAAGTTTTTTCTTAATTTCTTTAAAAAATTAAATTTTTTCTTAATTTCTTTAAAAAATTAAGTTTTTTCTTAATTTCTTTAAAAAATTAAGTGGCGACTCTTTTCTAAGTATTTTTCTCAATTTGTTTTATACTTGGAACATTTCAAAAAGTGATTTTTCTAAAGATAGTGAAATTATGGCATAACGGATAGCATGACCCCAAACAGTAGTGGGCAACTTAGTTTTCATAAGTAGAGGTGGTCTTGCTATCAATTATAAGTGCTTAATAAATGACTCAGCAAGGCCATTTTGAGTATGAACATGAGCTACATGATGTTCAATTCTTATCCAATTGATAAGCAATAATCATCAAAAGATTGGGATGTAAATTCTCCAGCATTATCAAGGCGAATGGCCTTAATAGGATGATCTGGAAATTGCACTCTTAATCGTATCATTTGTGCCAATAATTTTGCAAACGTCAGGTTGCGAGATGATAAGAGGCACACATGAGACCATCTTGAAGATGCATCTATTAAGACTATAAAATATCGAAACAACCCACTAGATGGGTGAATAAGTCCACAAATGTCCCTATGTATACGTTCTAAAAATTGAGGGGATTCAATGTTAACCTTTATTTCAGCAGTGTAGATTTAAAATAAATAAATTAAATTATTTTAAAAGAAATGTTTTAGCAACAAATTTAATGACGAATTGGTCGTTTTTATAAAAAATATTGCGACGGACTAGCGATGAACTTTTCAGCGGCAAATGGGCAGAATATTTTGCAACAGATTAGTGACCGAAACTCTGTCGCGAAGTTATCCAAAATGACCAAATAAATTATGAAATCTGTAACGAACTATATAAGTATAACGACGGATTAATCCGTTACTAAAATGTGGCGATGAATATCATTCGTCTCTAAGACGTCGCTAAACTTGCGACGGAACTCATTTTTTCGTCACTAAGAGATTATTAACGAGCGAAATAGTAACAACTGACAATCCGTCGCTAATCCGTCACTAAACTGATATAGCGACAAAATATCATAGATTAGCGACGGATTTCGTCGGTTGCTAAATGCTGATTCTTTTGTAGTGAAGGAGCACATGAAAATTCATCATTTGTAAGAATCTTTAGGTTCTTCAACGGATGTCCATTTGAATTTACAATAATTCGTCTCATCATTATTGATTCAGGATGACCTATTCGGTCATGCCAAAGCACAAAAGTTTTTAAGTCAGTAAACTTCTAGTTTACGATAGAGTGTGCTTCAATTGTACTTATTTTGCATAATATAATTCAGAAGATAAAGTTGATAATTTCTCCAACACATATTTCTGGTCTGAGACAATCTTGGTAATACCAAGATATTCAACATTCATTTCATTTATTGTCTCAACATGATATCCATTTCGGCGAATATCTTTAAAACTTAACAGGTTTCTTGGGGATTTAGAAGAGAACAATGTATCTTCTATAACAAGTTTTGTCCCCTTAGGCAGAAATATAGTAGCTCTTCTGGAGCCTTCTATTAAGTTCAAATTATCAGAAATTTTAGTAACGTTTGATTTCCTTCTAAGCAATTAAGAAAAGTATTTCTCATCTTTGAATATGGCGTGCGTTGTTCCACTATCAATTACACAAATATCTTCATGATTGATCATTGATCCAAACAAAATTTGAGAGGTATCCATATATTCTTCAAGATAAAAGATATAAACGAAGTAAAAATTATAATATTTATTACTAACAAGAAAAAACATTACACAACCTTTTATTTATTTACAAGAATAGGAAAACATATTCATCCTAGTTCATACAAACGAGGGAAATGAAATATATTTACATTATTACAGACCCATCACCTATCAGGTGATCTATTTTTCCTTCGGGATTCTCAAAGAAATCCGATACATCTAGATGCATGGGTTCAACATTATCTTCACATATAAAGTTGGTTTCTGCGTTATTTTTCATCTCCTTCAGGGAAACTTGATACAGCTCAACCAGGTGCCTTGGCGTACGACAGGTACGTGACCAATGCCCTTTTCCACCACATTCATAACATTTGTTGTCTGAATTTTTCTTCTGCACCACTTCATGCTTTTCATCCTTCTTTTTACACTACTGGTGGTGAAGGTTATTATTTAGTGCAAGACGATCACCATGATTGAAATTTCTTCTTCGACCACAGCCACGACCTTTTCCACGCTTAGATTGGTGAAAATTTATCGTATTTACTTCAGGAAATGGCATAGAACTAGTTGGTCGACTTTCATGGGTTTTCATCAGTAAGTCATTATGTTGTTCAACAACAAGGAGATGTGAAACATTTAGAGTATATTTCATGGGTTTTTATTAATTATTAAGAAGTGAACTAAAAAAACTATATTTAGTTAGGCAGACATTTCTACATGTTCCACAAAAGGAATCAATGAGAAAGTATAGATTTCTTTTAGAAAAAAGACATAAACTCACCATTTAAGTTGTCCCGAATTTTCAAAAGACACTTTAACTTTGCAACCGTTCTATCACCCCACTAAACAATTTTGAACGGATATTATAATATCATTTTTCGATCAGCCCCAGATTTTAAGAAGTAAGTGTGTTCACACACCAATCATTACATGACATCATGTTAATTTAATTTAAAATGTAATATTTTTTTTCATTTTAAGTTTTTTCTTTATTTATCTCTCTCTTACTTTTGACTTATTTTAATTTTGATTTCATTTTAAATTCCACTTCATCTTCCACCCCCTACTTTCTAGTGATCCATCCCTCAATATTTTTTCCTTTTTCTTCACCTCCCACCCTCACCCCACCCCTCACGTCAAGTTGAACCCCTCTCCCTTTTTTTCTTTTCTTTTTCTTCTTCTCCAGTCAAATTCTTTATTTCAGTAATTATGTTTCTAAGAAAATTTAATATTTTGAAGGTATCATCAATTACTCATTTTCATATAACTTCAAAATTAGAAATGACAATTTTAAAAGAATCAATGAATTCCCCGAAAATTGAAAGAACTTAATTGAAATGGGATAAAAAAAAACTATATTATACTTCCTAATCATCTTGAAATCTAATGGGTTTATCAAATTGTTCGAAATGTAAGAAAATATTTAGGTAAAATTTTAAAATTAAAGAGAGTAAAACTAATAGTAGTAAAAAAGGAAGGTGAAGTTTTGTGGTAAAAATGGTGACATTGAAAGTGAGAAGCTTCAATGGAGATGACAATGAATTTTGAAGAAGAAATAAGAAAGAAAGAGAAAGAACAAAAAGGAAAAAAAGTTAAAATAATAAGAAAAATAAGAAATTATATTTATAATAAAATACTTGTAAAAATAAAATTATATTAGTTATTTTAGGTTGTTCACTCTCTTTGAGAGAGTGTGTGATATCAGTCCAAGATTGTTTAGTGGGTAAAAGGATACCCGCATAGTTAAGGTGTCTTTTTGAAAATTCAGGACAAGTTCAGGTGTCACTTTATGTCTTTTCCCTTTCTTTTCTAAAAAGAAACAAAATCACGTTTACAAAAAAAAATCATTCCCACAAAAGAAAACAAAACTTCATCCTTCTTTAATAAAGGAAAGTAATATACATATGACTAGTACTTCATTTAAAGACAAAAAATTTTCTCCCTTAATAAAGTATAATAGTACACATAGGACAAGTATTGCATTTTCTTTTAAAAAATGAACAAAAAACATACAAATCAATAACAAAACACACTTCTCTCCATCAATACATCATTTCAAAAAAACAACGTACAGGACCCTGCTTATTCCATTCATCTTGCCATTTTATTCTTTTTAAAAAATATATATATTTCATGAATCAATTATTTCCACAAATCTGATTCAAAAAAAAAAAGGAAAAACAAAAGGATGAACACAGTTATGATATTTTGCGTGAAGGAATGATGAAAAAAATTTCTTTGAATGCGAAACACAACAAATTTCAGATTAATTGATAGTTTCGAACACAAAATTATGCAAAAAAAAAAAACAATTTAATCATGCTCTGATACCATTTATAGATTTAAACAATACTCCCGTTTCAAAAAGAATGACATCCTTTTCTTTTTAATCTGTTTCAAAAGGAATGACCTCTTTCCTTTTTTGGTAACATTTTAATTTCAGCTTTTCACGTGGCATATTTAAAGCCACAAGATTGAAGGACAATTTAATACATTTGACATAACTTTAATTTAGAACCACAAGATTAAAAAATCAAAAATCTTCTTTATTTTCTAAAATTTCGTGCCAAGTCAAACCAGGTCACTCTTTTTGAAACGGAGGGAGTATTTTGGTACAAGATTTGTTGGATATTTTAAATTAATTTGAAACATACTAGTTTATGACATAAGTGCTTAGGTCATAAACTAATATGTCTCAAATTAATTTAAAATATCCAACAAATCTTGTACCAAAATATTGATGATTAATGTGCCTAAGTCATAAACTTAATCACCAAGTATTAATTTTCTTTGCCTCCAAGTATTAATTCCCTTTGTCTCCAAGTAATATTTTCCTCTTTCCAAGCTTCAAGGCATAAACTCTCCTATATATAAGTTGGTGTAGTCTTGAGGACAAACAACCAAGTAAAGTAGTAAAACTTAGCAAATTTCTAAATATCCTCTTCCGACTTGCTTATTTTGTAGTATTTATATTTTGTTGATTCATGTGTCTTCTAATTAATTAGAGAAGGCTTGTTTAATCCTGAGAAAATATTTCACACTGTTGAAATAGTTTCTTAGGACAGTGCCTAGCACGACTTAAGTATTATATATATATATCTTACTTACGAATATTATTGTAGTAGTATTTATCCTAATTCTTGTATTATTATTTTGATATTATATTTTCCCCATATATTTTCCAACAAGATTTGTGTACTTTGATTGTTGCAGCGGAATATTTCACGAACTGAATGACTTGCTCCAGATCCTTCTTTGTATCACTAGGAAATAAAGATAGTGCTTCACAAACTAAATGTCCCTTTTGTTGGATGCCTTTTTCTTATAAGAAGATGCCACCTTTTTGTTGAGTTTTTTGTTTTGTTTTGTTTTGTTTTTCAATCTCTTTTCTGAAGAGCGTAAAATATATATTTAAAAAATGGATTGTTTACGTTGGAGCAGTTACTATATAACTGTTCTCACCCCTATTTTAAATTAGCACTTAACCATTTTACAGACAACAACTTCGGGTCGATTAGGTTAGATCAGATCAGATTGGTCCACATGAACGACCCACGACCCAAAATTTACAGATTCAATACATGGAAGATCTAAATTTTCATTAAAAGTATTTTAAAATAATAAGTATTACAACTCACATTTTAACCC
>JAJOOF010064243.1:0-16431 GCA_029582545.1 Solanum lignicaule
TAAAGAAAGAGGACAAGAAAAATGGCGTAAGCACTTACGTCATAGAGCATTTTAAAAGAAAAGGAATCCTTTTCTTTTCTTAAAAACAAAAAGAAGGGCCCCGCCATGTCGGCCAATTATTCGAAAAAGACAATGGAGCGTCCATTATCTTATCTCGAAGAATCTTCAATCATAAAAGCGAAGGACTTAAAGATAATTATGTAATATTTTAGGGAGTCCCTAAAATAACTTTCTTTTTGTAAATAAGTCCCTCCTTACATCTATAAAAGGAGAAGAACTTCATATGAAGAAGGCAGACTACATTTTCCAAGAAAAACCCCTTAGAAAAATGTTAGGTACCTTCCGAGTGATGAAGTGTAGTAGTGAGTAGTACTTCTCCCGTCAGGGAAAAGTATTTTCTTATAATGTTGTGAGTATATAGTATAAGTACGAATGGTGTGTATGTAAAAATTATTATATGAAATAAACAGTTGGTTTTTATACCTCTCTTCTTATAATTTCATAAATAGTCTTAAGTGAAGGTTGCGATCTTCAGCCTTAAGGAGGAACAGTGTGGAAGTAACCAAAAGACCGAGGTCGTTAGGGTGAAAAACTGTTCATGGCCTGAAGGGAGAGCTTCTAAGGAAGTGATAGGACTATTCATCAAAGAAAGAGAAGGAAGGTATATACGCAAACTTTTTATTCATATTGTAATTTTTACGCATATACTATAGAGTACATATACTTCACTCAGACATTAAGGAAAATACTTAGTACCTATAGGGAATAAAAATAATATTGAATATCTCATGCTATTTGCATATCATGCTATTTTTAACTCTATGCTTATGCTAATCACATAATGAAAAATATTCAACAAGCTTTACATAGTGTAAGAAAAAGAGCTTGGAAGCATAAAAAGGCTTTATTCCATATGGATAAAGCAATTTTCGAAATGGAACAAGTATATATGCATACTAGTCATCACTATGATGCATTAATATTTTCAATTTATGAAATGAAGATGTATAGAATACAAGAATACTTTGAGTATAAAAATGCACTATCTATTTTAAAAAAGACGAGAGTTCTTACTGCATAATTATGCATTCATTTGCATTATTTTGCATTTATTCCGCAACCCTGTTTACATTCTAAACAGCCCGAAATATTGGTATCAGAGCTAGTAACTAAACTAAAATATGGATAACAAAGATCTAATCAAACCTTTTTGGTTTATAGAAATCAAAACTTTAGTAGCAATACTAAAAGCACTTAAAAATTTAGATGAAGATCTAAAAAGGAGGACCCCAAGGAAAATTTGAAGCTTCTACTTCAATGAAAGAAGAATGGCAAGAGCCAGAAAATAATTTTGCGAATAAAGCAAAAAGAAATAATGATTTTAAACTCATTATTCTGAATAGTAATAATCAGATGTGTCCATCATATTAGCTTCACTATGAAAACTATATGAATTATATATTAATTCTTGTCTTTCTTCCTCTTTTTTATTTCTAAGAGTGATTATTGAGACTATTTTTCTTTTTAGATTCACTCTCGTGATTTGTAATATAACAAGGAACCGTTATCCTTATGGTATCTAGTTGTATAGGTATATTTACCATGTTTTTACAACTGAAATCATTACCTTCAAAGGTTTTATAGGTATAATGCTCTCCTTCATAAATTGGTAGTCCATCTATTAGAATACCTTTTACATGGTTAGCAGTTGCACCTGTTTGTATCAAGATCTCTTGATTTTTCCACTCTGTTCCATTGAAGATTCTTCCATTTAAAAAATTACATACATATTAAAACTACAACTTGCAATTTTTATATGTAAATGTAGATGGTTTATTCAATTTTACCATTATTGACCGTCTTTTCGATTTTAAAAGTAGATGATTTATTTTTATTTTTAAAATTGAAAATTGACATTTTGTGGGTGATCAATTTATTAAGATAATTATTTATCCTCAAATAATTCAAGTGAAAATAGCAAACATGACAACAAAATTGTTCTTCTCATAGCTAGTTAGAAGACCATAAAAATAATATTGTCCGACAATTATCTACCTTGACCCAATTGCATAAAAATTCAAGGGTATAATTGGAAGGAAGCTTTTTTTATAGAGTTTTAATCCAAACACAAGATGAGGTGGAAAACAATGAACCAAACACTTGATAAAAATAAACTCGCATTATTAATTCATGCACTACTAATCCCTGCATTACTAATCCTTGCGTTATTAATCTTGGTACCAAACGACCCCTATTATGGGGACTAAAGGAGTTCTTTGACCTACTTCTGTAATGTATTGTAGAGTTGATGCATCTTTGGTGATTGGAAGAAACAAGGTTGTTTGTGGTACTTGACATGAACATAGAAAAATATTGAGTAGAGGAAATAAGAGGAGGAAAAAAGTGTAATTGGTAAATAAGAGAAATTTGAATGTCTCCATTCTAGTGCTAGAGAAAAAGAGCAAATGCTATAATTTATTTATACATCAATATGAATTTCTCTTTTATTATTCTAATTGACCTTGGGAGTGAAACTCTTTTATGGCTCATTAATTTAGTCAGCGTGATCCAAAGGAGAAGTATGGAGTCTCACATGTACATGCCCAAGTTGACTAATTTGAATAGATAAAACTGAGTATTCAATTTGTTTATCCGGTCTTGATTTGTGAGTTTAAGAAAGAAAAGTATAGACTTTTAAATCTTGTGGTATTGTTAAACTAAAGATAGGTAGAATATATCAAAATATCATTTAATTTTGTGATCTAAACATGTCGGTGAAAAGTTAAAATTTAAAAAATTGTTAAAAAGAGAATGAGATTGTACTACGTCGAATGGACCGGATTGTACATTTAATAAAAGAGAATTCAAAAAGATTATTGCGTCACACTATTGCGACGTTGTACATATTTGCTCTAGAAACACAAGTGAATCATTTCAAATTTAACAATTGAGTTGCAATAGTTGAGCAAATTACATAACATAATAGAAGGGAAATAATTATTAATGTAAAAGTACTTGAAACTTGTTATTACTATAAGAAATAGGAAATTATACTAGAATGGTACTTTGTCCATAATAGTATTATCGTACTGAGAGCATGATGTTTGTTTAAGTTTTAGTGAGGAGCTGAAACCTATTTTCCTTCCTGGAAGATCAAATACCAATAGGTTCTCTTCCAATTGATATCCTCCTATCACAATCGATGGTAACCATGTTTGGTCTTGTCTCACAAATGCTAAACACATAACATCCTTACTAACTTGTATCATCGAATTTGCCCCAGAAATCCTCCAAAACACACTCGGTTTGTAGAAGACGATATCTATAGGAGGAACATCTGGTCCAACATTGGTGTTTTTAATGTTTTCAGAACTAAAGCAAGTTGCAAATGGACTCATAGGAGGAGGCTCTACAATTGTCACATTCTTAGGAAGCGCGTTGATGAAAGCAGTTTTAACAGAATCGTAAAAGGTAGTGTGCAAAATTGTGTAAGGTATAGCTGTGCTGATGCTAGTCCCATCAGTTCCATGTCGTTTCTTATTTATAATTAGCAATGTTTTATTTAGTGGGACGTCTTGCCCCGCGACTCGAATGGATGACATTTGGAAATAATACTCGTCAGTTTGTAAAAATCCTCTCTTATTTACAAGTAGTTTGGTGTAGGCAAGATCCTTGGAGTTGGAGATGTCGATCTTCTTAGGATTGTAAAGATAATATGGGTTAGGACCGATGAAAATAACGCCACGAGATGTTGTAGATGAGCTCAAACACATACCAAACTTCCTGCTAAATCTAGGGTCTGAACCAAGTTGATTGGGAACAGTAACTGGAGTTGTTTGTCCAAAACCTGCTACTCCTGTTGAGGCATAACATGCATAATTGAAATCAGAAGCTGTCCTTAAACATATTATAATATTCGTATGGCTATAACACTTTTGAAATGTGTTAAATGTCATAATATTAAAGTTAAAATAGAAATTTGAAATAAATTAGTTGTATACATAAAACAAAATATATCATTTTTTGGACTGAATTAATAAGAAAATAGTGTCAAGCAAATTAAAATTCCAAAAATATTGATTTAAAAGGGAAACATATAAATCGTCCGAAAAAATCATTTACACATTGATATCGTTCACCCCCTTATACTTGTTTATAAAGAAATCCACATCCCCCCTCACCCCACCCACCCCACTCCGCTCGGTCTATTAGTGAACCATCTCCATCTCTCTAAGAATTGTGAAAGATGTTTCCACCTAAAACGCTCTCTATCAAAGGTGACTTTAATTTATACTCGATGGGACTCGAACCTGAAACCTCTTGGTTAATGATAAATGAGTATTTACCACTTTACCACAACCCTAATTAAAAACAGAGAGGAGTATTTACTAATTCAATTATTAAAATTTGTGTTCCTTTTGTTTGTTTGATTTTGACTTGATACACAAGTTTAAGAAAATTAAAAAAAAAATCTTTAAATTTTGTGGTTTTAAATTAAAATGTTTCAAAATATCATTTAATTTTGGCCTCTTAAACATACCATATAGAAATTTAGAATTAGAAATTAAAATTGTCAAAAAAAAACAAGACATTTTGTTAAAAAACTGACTAAGAGGACATGCAGTATAAGAGAAACAAATTGAAATGGAGAAAGTAATAGTTTCAATTTCGATACCCGTGACTCCATTGGCGAGTTTTTCGAGCATATAAGGATCAATAAGGCAAGTGAAAATAAAGCGTGGCGAAGTGACTAGAACCCCAGGAGAAGAACCAATGGTCAATACATCCTCAGCAATTTCAGAACCATCATGATACATTTTCTTGATGGGATTTTCACCCCAAATGTAACAAGTATTGTTGTTGCATCCAGGCTGCAATTCACTTCTAAATTTGCAATCTCCACAGCCATAAGATTTGGCCATAGAGCATTCTGTAGAATTACATACAGCTGATTTGTAAGTTGAACTTGTATGAGTTGTACTATTGGTACAATCCACCCATAAGCTTTTACCACCAAGATGGAGTAAGAGTTTTGTGGGAATTAAAGGAGTTTTTTGTCCTACTTCTATAATGTATTGTAGAGTTGATGCATCTTTAGTGACTGGAATGTATAGTACTTCACTTGAGCATTGAAAAATATTGAGTAGAAAAAATATGAGAAGTATAGATAAAGGAAGTTTGAAAGTCATCATGCCAGAGAAAAAAAGAAAGTAAATGATATAATTAGACCAATGAGGGATTCTAATTTATAGTAGTAATAATTGTTTTTGTAGTTTCCCCTTTTTTTATTTTTTTTCAACGTTACTATAGTCTATATGGACAATATATGAGTTATGACCCACCTATGTTTGAATATCTTTGTTTATGGTTGACATTAGTGAAACTCTATAATGCTTCCTTATTTCTTACTCTTATTTTTTAATAAAAAAAATACCTTTTAGTTAATGTTTTCTATGTACAAAAAGAATATAAGAATTATACATAAATATGTTTTTCATTTTATAATTTTGTTGCATCTGACACTATATTCGTTAATTTTGAATGTACATAAATAGATATTTAAATTAATATAGAATTGATCAAGTAAATATAAATATTTTATGAGATATTTATAATACTATAGAATGTTGCATTGAACACAAATTGTCACTATTATGCCAAGTAGGACGCGCTTATGTACTCTACTAAGACAGTAAGATGAAGATGAGGAGAGTATATGATCACAACTTTGACTTTGAATTAAATCTAGTCAGCATATATATGGAGATATCTCATGCACATGCCAAGTGGACTAGGAAACAGAATTATACGCGTGTTTGAGATTCGTTATGTTTCACATCTCATCTCAATTTAGATTTATACGCGTGTTCGATATTCACGTCTAATTAAATTTAGATTTGTACGTATGTCTGATATTCATATTAGAGTTTAATTAAATTTTAAGTAATGCCAAAATTTCATATTTAGGGTAAAGTATTTTCTAACAAATGCAATTTCGTATGTAGGGATTCAAATTTGTAACATCTAATTAAATATGAAGGAGTACTTAAGAGACTTGGGGGACGTTATCTGCATCATATTATCAGACCTGATAATATTACCACCCGGAGAGTTATTAATGTCGTATTGTCGAATGAGATGATACCACTACTCTGAGGGTCATTTTTATTTGTATTGTCGATTAGGATGATACAGCCACCCAGAAAATCACATATGTTGCTCGGTGAAACATTATCTTCGTTCGGTATCAGGGAGGCATCAAGAGAAAGAAGGCATGCATCTCGAGAGGAAGGAGTCATGCATAGCAAAAGAAGATTCATGCATAGCGGGAAAAAGAGTCATGCAATGCAAAAGAAAGAATTCATGCATTGCGAGAAAAGATTCATGCATTGCAAGATAAGAATTCATGCATCGCGGGAAGAGATTCGTGCATTGCAAGAGAAGATTCATGCATCACGGGAGAAAGAATTCATGCATTGCGAAAAAAGATTCATGCATTGCAAGAGAAGAATTCATGCATCACGGGAAGAGATTCATGCATTGCAAGAGAAAATTCATGCATCGCGGGAGAAAGAATTCATACATCGCGAGAAAAGATTCATGCATTGCAAAAGAAGTATTCATGCATCGCGGGAAGAGATTCATGCATTGCAAGATAAGATTCATGCATTGCAAGAGAAAAGAGTAATGCATCGCAAAAGAAAGACTTACCTATCATAAGAAGATCAACATCGACTACGTCATTTTTCTTTGCAAAAACGACATCAAGAGAACTGTCAACATATTACATCAGCCTATTTTATTACTTTGACATCAAAGGAAGAGTACATTGAAGATTATATTGCAAATATGAGACACAAGCTTTATTTGTTTTGCGTCAAACCCGATAGAGTTGACGTCAAATGTTCAAGGAGAATAATTAAGTGTCAACACGGTAAAAGACACTGTCTCCCATTTGGATTGCATTTTTTATGCTAATGAGTTTTATCTCAGTCTTTGTCGAGAGCATCCGAAAGGATAAATTCTCCAAAATAAACCACAGGTGCGGACGACATCAGAAAGGATGCAGCACAACGTGGAACTTTTTCTTAGCAGCGAACTGAGACATAGTCCAAAGAGGAGTGCCACACTCTTAGGACGCGAGCAGAGGAGCGACTTCCCCCATAATCAAACCACACCCCTATCAGAAGGCATGTGGGTTTTCTTTAGATTTATCGATTTCAGTTTCACATCCGAAAAATTCAGGCGTTCACCGGAGGTATCTTTCCAATCTGAGTGACAATACGCCAAGAGCTTTGGAAATTATGTCTGTGTAAGTTCTTAATTATGGATGTGAAGTGCGCCACATTCATGGCTAAGAGGTTACAAACCTCTTTTTCATAACTCGACTTATTTTGTCACTCTTCCCAACCGAATGTTATCTTGCATAAGAGATTTCGTTTTCAATTGATTGAGTCGAACTACAAGCAGTCTGATTTCCTGTGTTGAGGGATATGTAGGTGGAATTGATGTTGAAAACTCGATTGTGTTCGAACATTCACTCTTAAATCTTATTCTCGAGCATTCTGACACCTCCATAATTTAATATCGGGATGACTTATGAATTCTTTCAAAATCGTGTGTTAAATCAAGCGTATCAAACTACAAGTGGCTTGAATTCTCATATAGCCTGAGATATGTAGGAAACCCACTTTCGGGGTTCGGCCATAATTCCTAAAGTCCGCACCAAAACCCTTTTTCGAAAAAGTGAAGAGGTGGTCAGTCAGAATTGGATTAGTCAATTTCATTTTCCTCAAATTTCTTGCATCAATCCGAGCAAAACGAGGGACAGTTGTTGACATCCAATTTTGACCCTCCCAAATATAAATTAATTATTTCGAGCCTCTCCAATTTCTAACGATTCAAAATAATTTTAAAAAAATTCAAAATACTTTGCAAGTTATTTTAAAGTAATTTTAGACGCTTTCATAATTTTTAATTAATATATATTTCTACACAAATATGTATATAATTACCATATTTTATGAATATTCAAAAATCGTCTCAAAAAGAGTTTGTTTTAATTAAATATTCAATTAAATTAATTTGGTTTAAAGTATACTTATAAGTTATTTAGTTTATTAGTTTAATTATTCTTATTTTATCTTATTTAATTTTGTTGATTTGAAAAGCTCATTTTATTAATTTACGTTATTTAAGTTATGGCTATAGTTTTAAGTTAATTAGTTTATAATCGAATTAATTATTTTATTTCGTTAACATTAAGAAGCTCATTAATTAATTTATATTAATTCGTCTTATTTAGTTTTTAGCCGAATCACCTAATTAACTCAATTTGGTTAAGTTATTAAGTTAATTGGCTAGAATTGCAATTCATTCGGTTATTTCGCTATTACAATTTTAGTCATTCTTTTATCTCTATTCAATCCTCTATAAGACCTCAATTTTGGGCCATATCCAATTTCATGTCCATCATCCCATCGCCCCAGCCCACTTTAATAAACCCAACCCGGCCCACCAATAACGCGATTTATTATCTTGTCTCTACACATAGTGGTGACGTGCAGAGCTTTGTTGTGCATTTTTCCTTCAAAGGGCAGCTCTTCGTCACAAAAATGGATTTGATGTCCTCGAATAACCTGGTTTATCATGGCTGCTAGATTGTCTCTGTTGGTGCCCACGGGCACATAAGTGTCATCCAGAGCCTTCATCAGAGCCTGCATATGCAACTGTGAACTCATCAACAAAGCCCATACAGAAATCTGAGCCGGTGTTTTCTCCAAATGTTTCACAATTGAATAAATTTTCGGTTGCATTTTTCTCCAGAACTCCTCAGCCTATGCTTCACAGATCGGCCTTTTTGTTTAGTCCTTTTATGCCCTCCTTGAGCTAACTCTTCCGGTGTGTAGCACCTACCGGATCTGGTCATACCCTAGGTAACTGTCGTTTCAATCACAAACTTTGGTTGGGTAAGAGTTTCTCGTTGCACCATGGCAATAGCCTTCTCGGGTGTCAGAATCACAAACTTTTTCTTCTCTCTAATGCTCAATGAAGCTACAGCCATTTCCAGTTCATTAGGAGCAATCAAAACTATTGTCTTTGTCACGCACCAATCATCATTTATCTCTATCATATTGATAGCGACGCCTCCATGATTTGGCAAATGATTACTATTGACATTGGGCGCGACTGTATGAAGAGAGACCACATTTTGGTCAATCAGGTCTTGGACCTTATGCTTCAGGTTGATACAGTTCTCGGTATGCCCAACATTGTTGGAGTGATATGCGCACCTCTGATTAGATCTGTAAAACTTTGAACTAGTGTCAATCGGCTTGGGCCCCGCTGGATAAATATATCCTACCGCAGTTAACCGCTCTAATAGCTTTGTTCAACTTTCGATAAGCAGAGTGAAATTTCTAGCAGGCTTCTTCTCAAATCTAGGACGGGGGGGGGATTTTAATTTCCTTGTTGAGGAGGAGACATTTGACGATAATTTGGAGCGTTTGGACGGGGGGCTTGATATCTGGGATATGAGTTGGTTTGGTAATTTGGTTGTGGACCTTGGTAGTTCGGGGGTATTTTGGTAAAGTGGGGCTGGAGTTTGGTACATTGGGGGAGGCGTTTGGTAATTTGTCTGAACGTTAGCACAGTTAGGGGCGACGTTCCGGTAGTAATGAGGTGGAGTTTGGTAAACTGGAGGGGGAGTTTGGTAATCATCCGGTGCATAATGAGCCGGGTACAAACTTTGTGAAGGTCGAGAACGACATTGGTGTGATGAGGATTTCCTTGGGGTCTTCTTCCCCTCATAAGAGATAGAAGACACATCTTCTTTTTTCTTCTTCAATAAACCCGAGGATCCGAGCAAGGCAGCTACACGAGAAATCTTCCCGGTTCTTAATTCATCTTCGATAGTCTCACCTACTTTGACTATCTCAGGAAATTTTGTTCCAACGAGCAACATGATTCTATCATAATATTCGGGCTCTTGAACCCGTACAAATACTTCGAAAATTTCCTTCTCAGAAATAGGAGGCCGAACTCTAGCTTCCTTCTTTCTCCATCTGTATGTAAATTCTCTGTAACTTTCATTTGATTTCTGCTTCATCTTTTCCAAGGAATAACGATCGGGAACGATCTCCACATTATAGGCGAATCATTCGATAAAGTCTTTAGCCAGGGCATTCCAGCTAGGCCATTGTCTCGTTTCATGCGATGTAAACCATTCCAGAGCCTCTCCACTCAGACTTTGGCTAAAAAGCCGCATCAGTAAAGCTTCATCTCTTCCAACTCCCACGAGCTAGTCACAGTAGGCCCTCAGGTGCGCTAAGGGGTTCCCTATTCCTCCTAAAACGTCGAACTTTGGCACCTTGAACCCTTTCGGGAGGTCCAAATTCGGATGAATGCATAAATCCTCATAAATCAAACAGGCGACTTCAGGAATACATTGCAACTCTTTCATGGCCTTTCGGATCTCTTCCTTTGACCTCTACTCTCTCTCTCTCGCTAGTCATAGTGGTCGAGCTCAGAACCATTGGCGTCATGCTTATTGGTGACCGAGATTTGGAAAGTGGCTTTCTGGGGTAGGAGTGGAGCAATGGTGGGACTTTGGGCATTTTGAGTTGCTTGGTAGTTTTGAGTGAAAGTCTAGGGGTTGGTATGTTGATTTTGGTGACGGAGGGAAGTTTGCGGGTTATTAACGTTTTGGTTTTGAGGGGGTGGACCAGTTTGGAGGTTGGCATTTTGGGAAGGAAGTGGCACTTGGAAGTTGGTATTTTGAGGAGGGGGTGGTGTCTGATAAGTGGCAGAGGCATAATGGGGATTTTGGGTGATTAGGTAGATGATTGAGGGATTCTGAGCACGACTGAAGGGTGGATTTTGGGCCTGTTCTGCGTTCGAAGGAGGAAAGTGAAGTAGAGGCCTTCCGCCTGCTGGGGCATTGAAAGCAAAACCCGGATTAGGCATATCTTGCCTTCTCTGCATTTCGACCCTCATCTCGGTGATCTGCTGTATCAACTGCATAATTAGTTCATTGTGATCAGCAATGACGGGCTGAGCCACGACAACATCGGTAAGGACAATCTCTTCATTGTTATCACCCATTGTTGACTTTCCCTTTCGAGAACTTTGACTGGGGAAGGAATCTGTAGGCCCTTTTGATCTTGTAAAATAGGGGTGTTCAACCAGCTTATCAACACAGATCAGTTCTAACTACCTGTAGAAGAAAACAACTCAAAGACAAATCTATTAGTTTTGATTCAGGAAAAATAATGCGAAATATCACATAGAAAGCATGTAACACATAAAAGTTGCTTCGTTTGAGGACACGTTAACCCACGAGTAATGGGGACTAATTTTTTGAACAAGCAAGAATTTGCTAGTTTTATTTTGAGGCTAGTGACTCAGAGAGATTAAATTGCCTTGAGCTAAGGTTTTCTTGCTGCATCCCTCGTCATCTGTTGATGTGAATTCAATGTTTCCTTGAAATATGAAAGAAGGAAAAGAAAGTTTTAAAAATATATATAGGGGCCGGGCCTTGGAAAGTTGCCTACGTATCTCCCAAGGAGAATTCAGGCCCTACGTAGTTTGTATACAAAGGAAATTTTCATTTTCATTCATTCATTTCTGGTGATTATAAGGAAAGTGAAAAACAGATAACAAAGCTCCTAAAAGATAGATGGTGCCTTCATCAAAGCTTCTTCTTCCGATTGTCGCATTAATCACGGGGGGTAAACTTATATGCTTCGAGGCTGATTTTCTCATTCCCTTCTTTACACCGTACCTAGAGAGGGCCTATAAACAATTTCCTCCCCAGTATCTTCTTCAGTAGCTCCAAGGTGAGTGTCTTCGGGACCACTATTGGCTTTTTTATTGAAGAAAGAGCATTTTTCGCGTATTTTCTGAAGTCTCATGGTTATATAATTGTTGAAGACATCATGTTCCTTCCGCATAGCAACTGTCTCCTCATTCATGATAGCATATCTTAGCCGCTAACTCCGCGTCTAGTGCTGCACTTTTGGCTTGCACAGCTGCGGTGGCTAGTTACACTTCTATTCTTCTTCCTTCCATCTCTCGAATCTCTTGTTTGAATTGACGCAGTTTCATCCTTAAATCCTCCTCAGTCGTCTTCACCTCAACATTCTTACCTTCTTCCATCTTAGCAGCAATTTTATCTTTTCTGAGATGATAGAGTAATGTTTTAGGATTTGGTAGTAGGATTTTATTTTTGGTTGAGAAACTCAAGACTCCTGGAATTTGGTTGGACATTTGGTAGTGACTTGTATTTAGTATTGTAGAGATTTTTTCAGAAAATTTTGAGAAGGAGTGGGCTAAAATATTATCATTCAAAGCAACAATATCACATAAACAGTTTAAAGCACACAATCATATATCGCGCGTCCTAAAGAATGAGGGGGCCCTTTGGTGCCAAGGGTAGGTCTAGCGTATTTGAAAGATGTATGTGCAGAATTGAACCATTTTGTTACCCCAAAGCAAATTTCGCATATAAAATGATGTTAAAAAAAGTGCAAATAAGCAGGGGGAAGTAGGGAATAAACGGGAAACACAAAAGAAAAGGCCCACGCAGGGGTCATTTGAAAAGAGTACCAAAATACAAGAAAGGCAAGCCCACGCAGGGGCAAACAACAATAAATACACATAGAAAAACCCACGCAGGGGCGAAATCAGCTAAGATGTTCCCGATGGCCCCGCCTCTGATTTGGTCCTCTTGTTTTGTGTCATGAGATGCTGAAGCCTATATTGAATCATTAGCAAGTATCCTTCGCTTCAGTGACCTTTCTCTTCCTAGTCTTTGAGATACATTCCGCTTTTCTTATCTTCAATCCATAAGTTGAGCTCTCCTAAATCGTTTCTCAAGCTTTCTAATTCCTGAGTTACGCTCTCGAGGGTGTACTTATCCTCCTCTTGCTTTCGGAGAAATTCCTCGTGCATTTCATGGGCTTCTCTTCTTACCTCTCTTAGTTCTACCAAAGCTTTAGACTTTATGTCCTCCACACTGTGGTAAATGTTCAGAACTGAGAAGGAGATACCTTGTATATAGCCGTTCAACCAAGCTTTGTAGGTTTCATCGTACCCAGCATTAAATCGATCTGCGGCAATGGTGTCCTTGTTCATTCGTACATCTTTTTTTATTCTCTTAGCATCTCTGAAGCCTCATGCACTTTATCATCCCCGATGTTGAATACATAGATACGGTAGTATACATCTGGAGGTGTAGTCTGTCTTCTCCCGAACTGCCTCAGGACCCGGATGGGTGCATACGGGCGGATACCCCGAATATCTGATAGAGGAAGCACAAGTTGTATGTCGCCCTGTACTATGAAATTTTTCGAGATGAAACGGTCGAACATCCACTTAATATTTTATTCTCTCAACTCTGAGAAAATTTGACCTCATCTTTTTCTGGTTCTCCTTTTTTCAAAGTCTACCCAAAACAACATGTCATTCAAACTCTTAAGAGCATTATGCTCATTGAGGGTATGGAGTTCCTGAGTTTCATGTCTCTTCATCAAGTGACTCATTATCCACCATTGGAGGAGGAGATTACAGCCCTGAAAGTAACGATGTCCTTCCTTACACTTACCCAGAGCACGGTACATGTTGGAAAGGATGACAGACGCGATAGGGTAATACTTCACTTGACCTTGGTTCAGATACCCGTGGAACAGAGTGTGCGCAAGCATTATCATCCCGGTGTTGATACTGAGGCTCGGGCCGTGTGGGAAAACCATGGTGCCTAATAGTGCGATAGTAAATGCCAAAGGTTTGATCTCATCCCATTCTCTTAAAGTGGCCCTGAACTCTTTGTTGTAATTCGCATAGAAGCTCGCATGCTCGAATCTGACATAGAGATCCATAAAAGAAACGCTAGAACCTTCGGCCCAGTAGGCGCAATCCTTTCTTAATTCGAGACAGTTTACAATATTCTCGAGGGTAGGCTTGTTAGGGATAAGAATGTTTTCTCGTCTACTCATTCTTCCTTCAAGCCCTGTACCGACTGTATCTTTTCTGTCCCGAATTTCCTCAATTGTCGGGGTGATTTCCATGGTTCCAAATCGGAACACCATTTTTCTCATTGTCCCAATAACCCGTGAAGACTTCAATCAGCTCTGGCCACCCGACCATATTGATTAGTTCTGTTAGGGCCCCTATATATTTACTGAGGGATCTTTTGTGAACCGCAGTGAGGTCGTTGTACCACATCTTGAGTAAAATTGGGGCTTCCACTACCATGTCAAATTTAGAAAATCAATCCATACCTACAAAATAAAGCACGGTTAAGATTTCCTCCCCCAAATAGGCAACAATCAGGTTTCCAAACATACATCTTTCAAATGTCAAATAATATGTTATGTTGTTAGGTCGTGGACCTTGGACATGAATTTTGGCGGTTTTACTAATGGACTTAATACACCTTGGATTTTAAGCCGTCTTAGGCTAATGCTTAGATTTGGATTAAGTTTCGCTTTACTCTAACTTGACTAGAATTGGTTTAGAAATGATGGTTACTTGAATCGGACAAACAGCGGGGAGAAGTCTAATAAACGACATTGGATGACCACAAGCCAACTATTCGTTTATCATTTCCAAAAAATTCAACTTGTGTTTTTTCTGAAGGACAGTCGTGGTAAGCCACGTAACCACCTTTTTTTTTAATGCAATTTATTTGCCGTTTGGCAGAATCGGATGCCATGAATGCCACAATTCAATATATGCGATAGATAAAACAAGTAGACAGTTAAAACATATAACCAAATAACTTAATCTTAAGGTTATAACTATTCAAATCCCCAGCAGAGTCGCCATTCTATTTTATTAAGAAAATATATTTTGACTGGTTTAGAGAGTAGCCACTTGATTTTTAAAGGGAAATTAGGAAAACTTATTTTTCAAAAGATTAAAACAGTAAATCTAATGAAAATATTTAAAGGGAGTTCGGGGTTCTTATTAGCATTTTGGGAAGAATTTGAAAGCATCCAAAATGCCCGCTAATACGCGGTTATCCAGCAATTAATTATTTGGCTAAAAATTAATTTAATTTGAATTGAGTGATTTTTATAGTTAGAACCATTTTTAAAAGGGAAAAAATATTGAAATATTATCTAAGTGAAGTATTTTGTAAACTTATTTGTTTTTATTTTATTTTTAAGTAAAGTAAAAGAGAAATAATTTAATTAAGTAATTAATTCGAAATGGGAGTCTTTTGGGGATTTTGAATTTTTTAAACCTTAAGATTAAGTAGCAAATATTGATAAATTAATAAACACGATAAAAGCAAATAGGGAAAGAGACTTGGGCCCAAATCTGGTTTTCCTGTCCGCTTGGGTCAGTATTTGGCTAAGTTGCTCGGACTCAAGTGCGGGTATCCGAGACGGATGTGAATCCGAGAGTCGGATTCGGTAAAATCCAAACTTTAAGATTCGTGGGTGCGTATCCGAGTATGGATACGGGTGCGGGGATACGGCTAAAATTTTTCAATATTATAAAAATATAGTTATGAAGATATTCTAAATTTGAAAGATATGTTGTGATAAACTTACATGTATTTTGTAGAATTCAATCTTCCATTCTTTAAGATGAGATTACTCTTCCATTCCTCCTACAAAGACACAACAAAATAGAAACTAAACATTAAAAGCATTTACAAATTACAATAGAATAAATATAACTAAAAGAATCAATAAAAATTGAAAAGAAGAACTAACCTTAGAACATGGATAGTAACTCTTGTCTCTTGAAACAAAGTGCAAGTGAAAATACTACAATTATTAAAATTTAAGATATACACAAAGATAATTATCCACAATTTAGATATTCATAATTACTAATCAATATTCAATACACCAAGTAAAAGTGTAAAACATACTATTTAACAAAAATCAAGAGATTGTCTCAACTTAATCCATAACTTAAAATTAACATAACAACAAAATATTGTCAATTATCAAGTTATTTAATTAAGTTAGCTATCTCTTCCACATCTTCCACATCTTCTTCAAATTCTTCCAAATCTTCAAACTATTCCTCAAATATCACACCTAAAATTTGAGGTTCATCTATTGAAAGTTCGGTTAGATCATTAGTTGTCTCATCAATATCAAATCGATCTCCACCTAAAATAAATTAAAAAGAATAAATATATTAGAAGATTTTATATAAAAAGAAAAAAACATCATTTAAACTAAATAATTGAAGAAAATAATAAAGAAAATATAGACATACCAACATCCCAATATTTGCTTGGCCCATTTATATATTTCTCTTTCTTGCGAGACAACAATTGGAGATTATAATGTATAAACACTAAATCTTTGGCTCTTGAAGTTGCTAACTTATTTCTCTTGATATTGTGAATCAAAGAATATGTACTCCAATTTCTTTCACAACAAGAGGAAGAAGCCGGTTGAGTAA
>JAJOOF010064248.1:0-13927 GCA_029582545.1 Solanum lignicaule
GTATTCGTCATAAAGTTGCTACAGCTTACCATTTTCAAACGAGTGGCCAATTAGAGGTTTGAATAGAGAGGTGAAGCAAATTTTGTAGAAAACCGTGAATGCGCAGAGGAAAGATTGGTCCAAGAAGTTAGATGATCCGTTGTGGGCATATAGGACTGCTTATAAGACATCCATAGGAACTTCTCCCTATCACATAGTGTTCGGAAAGGAATGTCATCTTCCGACGGAATTGGAACACCAAGCTTATTGGGCAATTAAGAGGTTGAACTTGGACCCCGAGCTGGCCAGTAGAAAGAGAGTAGATCAATTGAATGAACTTGAGGAGTTTATGCTCCATGCATATGAGAATGACAAGCTTTACAAAGAAAAGACGAAAAGATGGCATGACAAGCACATAGTTACTCGTACTTTCACTCCTGGAGAAAAGGTACTACTATTTAACTCTAGATTGAGGTTATTCCCCGAAAAAGTTAAATCTAAATGGACTGGTCCTTTCGAAGTGGTAAGAATGACACAACATGAGGCTGTTGAACTTAAAGATGAGACTGGCCCTACGTTCTTGGTAAATGGGCAAAGGGTAAAACACTACTTTGGTGTAGATTTGGATCGTGATCAGGAGGCTCTTGAACTAAATGATAAATGATCCAAGTTGCGTTGTGCCGCAACGTTAAATCAAGCGCTACATGGGAGGCAACCTATGAACAATATGCAATAGATAGGTAGTCATTTTTGAATTTTGAATTTTTGTTTTAGCGTAGTTTCAATTCTTATAATCTAGGAATTACTTTTAATTATTAGTTTTAGCTAGATAGGATTTTTCATTATTTGTAACTTAGCTTGTAATAGTGAAAAACGAAAAATAAAAATAAAAAAATCACTAAAGCCAGGCGCATTGGCTGGTGCGCCACGCCTGGCTTATGCATTCAGGGATGGTTTTTGGGCGCATCCATAGCGCGTCACCCTTCCATCGCTTCTGCCTTTTGCAGGCTGGCATTCTGGTTGGCGCACCGCGCCAAAGGCAAACATTTTGGGGCATGTTTCAGGCGCAGCCACAGCACATCGTGCCCCTATCACGCCCCCTCCCAAATTTTGAAAAAAATCTGGGTCCAGAAATTGGGAACCAGTTCAGAAATTTGGGAAAAAGGCAGTGGAGCGGTATGGTTGGGAATGGTTTGAGTATCAAAGCGAACCGAAGTATATGGGCGACGAGTACGTCCATAAGGTAAGGTTGCATGGATTGTGCTTGAGCTGGGGCTGAGATTTATTTTTGATCATCCGGGAGATTGTAATTTGTCTTTAGTTCGTGAGTTTTATGCAAATTGGCTCACTAAAACTAAGTATAAAACTGTTCCTATTAGAGGTAAGGATGTGAAGTTCAATGCTACGATACTAAATGAATTTTTGGGGACCCCAAATTGTGATTCTGATGACTTTAATACATTGAAGGATAAACCTCCTTATAGGAATATCCGACATACTTTATGTGGGGTAGAGTCCACGGCTAGGTGGGAGCGTAGCAAGGATATTGGGAGGCATAATACCCTCTATTTTGCTAATTTCAATCAAGTTGCTAGGGTGTAGTTAAAGATAGTGTGTAGTGTGCTACTACCCACGAAACATATGACAGAGGTAACAAGGGATAGGGTGGTGTTGGTTTATATGCTGATGAAGGGGATGCCCATTAATGTATGGGCGATTCTTAAACAGAACATGATGAAATTTTGAAATAATATAAGGTGGCGTTTTTGCTATGGGGGTTTGATCACCCGGTTTCTGAGGGCCTAGGGTATTGAGGAAGAGGTTGTGGACCTGACTATTGCTTTTCACCCGGATCTGATGGCTAAGTTAGTTGATGTGACTCGAACAAAGGCACTAGACACGTCCCATGGACCTGTCTTGTCTGCCCAAGAGAGGCAAGCCCGTGATGACAGTGTCATGGCAAGAATGTTCGGTATGGCAGAGCTGCAGCTGTGAACAGAAGGACGCATAGTTACAGTTGAGGAGATGGAAAACATGGTGGATCGCTACCCTTTGATCGAGAGTGCAGCGTCCTTATGCAGGACTGGTCCCGCATTTTTGGAGCCTCTAGATGATGATGAGGCTACTGCTGATGAGGTGATGGATGATGAGGAAGATGATGCTGATGATGAGGAGGCGAATGCCTTGATGGTGTTCGATGGCGGTGACAACGAGGCCTGAGGGAGTATTCTTAACTCTATACTTTGCTTTAAATTGTGCATTGAGGACAGTGCTTATTTTTAAGTGTGGGGTGGGGTAATACGTCTCTGTTGTATATAGTTGTTTACTGCTTTATCGAGTCTAGTATTAGTTTTAGTTAAATTTTTAATTTTTAATTTTGGGTTCCTCAACGTTTGTTTTCGGTACTTTTACTAAGGATTGTCCATATGAACCGACTAGGACTAGTTTACTGCTTTATTGAGTCTTAGAGTCATCATAGGAGTGACAGTTCCCAATGATGGATAGATGACGACCGTCTTAAGGGAAAATTAGTCACATAGAAGAGTAGGATTGAGAAACCAACCTTGGTCTTTTGAAATTATGTCCGAAAAAGTTAGCCAAACGTCATGGGTAGTCACAATTGGAAAAGTGAAATAGAATGTTAACCTTGTAATAAGCATGTGTTCTTAGTTTGACTCAAAATAAAATAAAATAAATGGGCTTAATTGTGTAGTGATACCGTAATGCAAGTTGTATGAGCATGTTAGTTGGTATGTCTGTATATGTGTCATGATGCCATGTGTGGTGAGAGTTGATTGGTTCTTGCTTAACTTGATATCTAGAACTTGCCTTGTGTGTGATTGAATTAGTAGCTTGTATGACTTAGGGAATGTGATGGAGGCGTTTCTTTGAATTAACCAATTCTTGACTCTACTTGTATGCCTACCATTGAAATTATCCCTAGTGAAGCCCCATTGAGCCTTTAGCCCTGTTTATTGATAAGCCACATGATAAGCCGAAACCCGTTTGTTTGATACCAAGTCTTTTGATCCTAATAAAATCCATAATGCACTATGTTAAGAAGAAGGGTTGAAAATTGTGGGTTGATATAATAAAGGGTGAAATGCTACATTGAGTGGAAAAGAAAAGGATAGTTAAAAATTATGTTTTGGCCCTGGTCCTAAGTGACAATGTGCACCTCAACTCAATTGAGGGAGGCTATTTCAGAACTATGCTCGAAACATTGGCCCTAGTCCTATCAAGGATAATGTGTACCTTACTCGAACCTTAAAATCTAAAGTGAGGGTGGCTAATGCAAAGACATGAAAAAAAATATATATAAATAAATAAATAATATAGAGGGCAAAGATGGAGCAACAAAGAGGGGTAAATATTCATGAAGTGTGTACTAGGAGAAAAGAAAAACTATGAAGGAGATTGTTGGCAAAATAATGGCATGTGCATTAGGGAGGTGTAGTCACTAAAATGGTTCCTAAATATTCCCTCTCTTACCCTAAGCGACATTACAACCAAATGAAAGTCCTCTTGATTTCTTGAGAATTGTAATGTGAAGGTAAGAATACACAATTGGCAAGCTTATGGTATGTTGAGAAAAGTAAGAACTTCTTTTATGAGAGTGAATTGATTGTTTGAAAAATAGGCCTTGTGATATTGTGAGTGCTTGAGTGAAAGGCTTTACTAAAAGCAAGTGAGGGCATTCATGGCATGTGTAGGATTATCTAATTGATGTGTTTGTATGAGTTTGCATTAGCCCGGAAAAATATTAAAAGAGTCATTCTTTGAGTATGTGTTGTAACTTGGTGTAAATGTTGTGAAATGTTGCATCCATTGTGAACTACAAGATCATGATTAAAAATGTTTGGTTGATTTTAAGGTGGGTTGATAAGTCCAAGGGTTGTGAAAAAGAGTTGATAGTCTAAATATTGTTTGAGGACAAACAAAAGTCCAAGTGTGGGGTGGTGATCTTAGGCGTATTTATATGCCTAAGTTATCAATATTTGCCCATGAATTGATTGAAGTAACGAATGATCTTGAGTCTATTAGCTTGATTTCGTTATACTTGCGATATTATGTACTAAAACATGTGATTAGAGGTTTTAGGAACTCTCAAGGAGATTGGAGTCAAATTGAAAGAAAAGATGCAAGGATATGTTGAAAAGAAGCTTAGGCTGAAGGCCCCAGGGCCAGGTGCACTGCTAGGCGCGAGGCGCCAAGGGTCAACATTCAGAGAGGCCTCTCACGCGCTCTAAGAGGCGCGACGCGCCAAGGCTCAACATTCTGGGGCCTTTCTCAGACGCTTAAAGAGGCGCGATGCGCTAGGGTGGAAACCTCTGATGTGAAGTTTGGGCGTGATGCTAGGCACGATACGTCAGCAGGATCCCGATTTTTCCAGCTTAAAAGTGTTAAAAAAGGATTCCTAATTGTAATAGACTTTGGCTCTATTTTTTCTACCATTATAAATAGACCCTTAGGGATCCATAATTAGGGTTCGACTTTTATTGGGTGTGCAAGAATAAGTATTCATGTTTGTAATAGGTTTTGATCTTTTAACTCTTCTATTTTCCGGAAATCGCATGAAATGTTGTATTTTGTGGTTTTCTAATAGCATGAGTGGCTAAACGTCTTAGTTCTGGGGTTATAGCTACGAATGGATTGTTGACTATTAAAGGCTTGTTGAATTAATTCTTGGTTGTCATTATAAGTTACTTCTATGTTCTTGATTTAGTATTTTATGATTGATCACCATAAGATAAATATATTGTCTAAACTTGAATCGGGAGAGGAGAGGTTAGATAGACCAGAGAATATAGAGAGCTTGATCGACCTATTAAGTTGAGGTGATTTGTGTTCAGGAGTAACGCCCGAACGAACAACTCGCTTGGTTACGAAACATGATGAAATATAAATGCTCATCAATTAGTCTATTTATCCCCGCTCAATGATGTGGTTAGATAGTTAACTGGGGTAGGCGACTAGAGGTGTGAACCCAACTCATACAATTAACCCTATAAATCAGTAACTTGACGACTAAAATTAGTTCTAAGCCAATAATATGATACATGAGATTCATTGCATGTTGCAGCCTTGGAATTGTCTTTTACTTGCTTGAAACATCATCTCAAAGTCATTCACATTTAGTTACGTTTATTTAGTTCATAATTAGTAGTAGTTAACAATCATCACCATCTCTGAAACGGTTACTTCTATTTTATTTGTGGAGTTAAGTGTTGAATATAAGTTAATCATAAGTCCCATGGAAACGATAACTTGTTTCTTTAAAAATCTATATTACTTGAGCGACCATGTATACTTGCGTGTATATTGGGCAGAAACAAGAAGGTTTGCACATTTTACTTCAATTCATATGTACATAAGATTAAGTAAACCAAATAATAATAAGTTTTTAGCGATTCATCAACTACAGAAATCTCTACAACTTCTACATTTCTGTCCAGACAATGACAGCCTCAGTCCTTAGCCTTATTTCACCATTCTCATGGATAAACAGTGTTTTCGAAATACTTCTCCCTTGTGCTTATGCTGCCAACATTTCAGCTACCATCTGCATCTATTCAGGATTTTGGGTGGCATGAGTTTCTTGTCTAGCAAAAACTTGACCATTCTCTCGTACATCTCGAAATATAGAGAGAAAGGAGTTTAGACCTTCAGAAGAAGCACCCCCTAATATCCACAGCAGCAAGGAGCTGAATGAATTCATAGACCCCGGGTTAGCTCCATCTTCAGACTGGCGGGTATCCACTTGCCCTCCAAGTTGAAGAGAATTACCAAACTCATCTTGGTTTCCATTACCTTGTCCATCTGCAACTACCGGAAATTCATTGGCACCATTTCTTGGCAGTGACGGATCAATTCTAGGCCCAGGACCAGGAGCCAAATCAACATTAGTTGGAGCAGGGCTCCTTGCATTTAATCTTGTAATGTGCAAAGTTGATGCAAGAATCGTAGAGGAGGTGATATGAAAGTCAGGATGCTGCTGAAAATGTGACCGTCTGCTTTGCATAAATCTCTGCAAAGCTGGAACCTGAACAACAAACATACATGGACAGATCCCAAAATATATTTAGGTTGCAAAACCAAGGAAATTATTTTCCTTTTAAAATATGTATTTACATACATAGATGAACTCCCATCTAATCTGAAATAAAGCTAGGAATTTGAACAGAGATCAAGTTTAAGCAAATACGCTCAGGATCAATCAGTTGTAAACCTAATTCAAGGAGTGTTAAGATTTGCTAAGGCAGCCATCTAGTCAGCTAAATATAGATCAAGCATGGAATACTCAAAGAAAATACATTCAAGCATGATTTTATCAGCATGATGTTGTCATATCAATCTGAAATATCATAGTCAATTTGAGAACAGTCAGAAAGTTATTAGGCGTTTAAGTCGAGAGGAACTGTAAGTGAAATCTAACTTCAATTAGTTATTCCTCTAGCGTTTCTGTCAGTTGAATTCATTCCTAAAGACATAAACTTTGATTCAACATGCTCTCCATGGGGAGAAAAAACAAAGATGTGCTCAAAATGCTTAAGAAATCATTGTTTTTTCTCCTCTGTTTCCTAGCACACCAGCAACTCCTGGACATGGCTGTACAGGATCGACGGAGTATAATAGACATACTCAAAACATTCCAACACAGGTAACACATCTTTCAGATGAACTGTACTGTAAAGCCAGGGAAGATATATTCACACCCACTAAACAGAAATAATATAAGGTTTTCTAGTGTCTAAACATGTTTAATTTCTCAAAGCCCCTAAAACAAAAAGAATCTCTAACTGCTAAAAATATCAAAAGTTGCATTCTACCTCAAAACGGTTCCAGAAGTATAAAATAAGATGTTGCATAAATGCAGCTGTTGTCGAGAGTGCTAGATAAGAAAAACCTGAGAAGATAGACCATGTTTGTCAGATAAGGAACACTGGAAAAGTAAGCAAAAGCTGAACCTTAAGTAATTTGGACATACCATAACTATAAGAAAAGAAGTAGATGTGGAAAACCAGAAAGTAAAGCAAAAAGAAGCGTGGAAAGTACTTCATGGATATTGGTGTGCGCACGCTGCAAAAGATAACCAACGTGGTTAAAATAGAGAAAAAAAGGTAAACAAGAAATAAAATTGTTGAGAATATCATTAAATAACACAAGTGTGCTCTCTCTAACAGCTTAAGCTTTTAGATGAGATGGTCACACACTTCATCGTGGTAGCAGAGCAGAGCCCATCTCAGCCAATGTTGGAGCCCAAAAAAAATCAAAATTGCCCACGCACGCAGATGCTAAGCACTGGACGTGAGGTGGGTAAAAATTACCCAAAATTGCCCACGCATCAGATGCTAAACTGGGCGTGAGGTAGGGTGTTAAAAGCAAAAAGTCTCGCATTGATGGTTAATGAAATGAGTAGACTCCTTATAAGGCTTGGGCAATCCTCCTCCCTTTGAGCTAGCTTTTGGGGTGTGAGTTAAGCCCAAGACCTAATTTAACATGGTATCTGTCTGATATTGAATCTCACCGCCACCCAAAATTAAAAAGAATTTCCACGTGCTTGGCCCATGAAAAAGAATCAAGCCCGCACATGAGGGGGCATGTTGAGAATATCATTAAATAATAAAAGTGTGCTCTCTCTAATTTTTCTCAAAAAAAAAGTGTGCTCTCTCTAACAGTTTAAGCTTTTAGATGAGATAGTCACATCTTTAACTGAACCTATTTAAGATAGCAAAATAATTGTACTCCTACTTGTACTGGGACCGGGGTGAGGGGAGCAGGGTTGTATGCCCTTAGGCACCTTCCCCGAGGATGGCACTTCCCAACCTTTCTTTTTCAGTGGTACCACAATTTAAGAGGGGTTTTCAAGCTTCGGCCGGAATCTATCAGTTCCAACCTTTCAAAGTACAGACTAACTAGCTTGTTGAGATGGAAGACAAGACAATTTATTTTGTTGTGGATATTAAATCCGATGAGATGATGTTTGTGACGATAAATTCCCCTTTTGTGATCTTGTTACATAAAAACATTGAATATACATCTTGTTAGTATCGCTAACTTTTTTGAGTATACATCCAAGTCGGGTCTTTCTTTTGATCTTGTGACGTCATTTACAATCTTTAAGAGCAAAAGAATGAAAATTCTGCGACTGCAATATTTTAAAATAATCGACTGAAATGGACTATTAGGATAGAATTGAAATTCAGTTACTTTAATTGAAATTTTTTTAACTGAGACTGGAGGATTTGAAAAACTTTTAATCTCAGCTACTATAATTAACCAAAAAAAATAGCAGCAAAAGAAAGAGAAAAACAGGGCAGAGAAACAGCAAAACAGAGCAAGAAGAAAAAGAAGAAAACAAGCACAGAAAACAGAGGAAAGAAGAGAAGAAAAAAAACCATAGGCTGAAGTCGAGAAGCAGAAGAGAGAATGAAAGAAGGATTGATCTCCTACAAAGTCGAGAAGCAAAGAATTGTGTCAAAACCCTAGGCTCTGAATAGTCGAGGACTCCAGGTAATGTCGTAACTTGTATTTGTAATTAAAATCAAAGTCTTAAAAGGTTTAAAACAAAAGCAATTTTTTTCTGCGCTTCACACTTCACGCTCTGCCATTGAAGCGGTCGCTTATCTTCTCCGAGGTCGCTTTAGGTAGTTCAGCAAGAAAGGGTCGCTTCGCTTGGCTTCACCGCTATAAGTGTTTTAAAATAGTTATTCCTTTAAAAGTTGCCCAGTTTTTCAGCTCCCATTATAGTTTTTTGTTTCAATAGTTTTCAGATTTAGTTTCAGACTCAGTTTTCAAATTCAATTTTAGCTCACAGGTTCACAATATTTATTATGTGAATTACTTGCTTTACTTTTCTCATTTCATTATATTACATACTTTGTCCAGACTAGTCTTATCCTCCACTCGGGTTAACAAAACTTACTGGTATCCTTCAGAGGTAGTTAACCCGTTTGGGCCTGTCGCATTGTACGGTAGGTGTTGAGTGCGCAGGTGAAGAAGCATGTGGCTAGGGGTAGACTTTCTAAATTTATTGACAGGCTCCGTTGATTTGTTCGCAGCAGTAGCTGACCGTTCCAAGAGTTCCATTTATTTAAGACGCTATGTATTTCCTGGGAATGCCCCGAAGGCTTTGTATATAGATTGCAGTCCTTAGAAGCTCATGACTTATCAGTGGATTAGTTTTCAGACGTTTTAACGTTATGTTTGTATTTCAATTTTTCAAACCATTGATTACATACTAGTTTTTATTGTTATGATTAGTTTCTTAATAGCCATCAGACAGAACAGGGTTTACTCAACGGGTATTACAAGTTGGGTGCCAATCATGTGGCACACTAATTTGGGAACAATTCTTCTTCTCCACCGAACATCTTCTGTCTTGGCAAATAAACATTAGAAATAAGAAATAAAGAGTACAGGTTTATTCTTCTGATCAATACATAATATTGGCAGAAGTTGCTGATCAAGAAACTAGCCATTAACTCCAGCAGACTAACAAAATGCTGAAGGGGTCTTCCAAGCGGGAATGTGTGGCTGTTATTAAGGGAGCACCAGATCATTTTCAAATATTAGGCAAAATCTCAGGCAGTATGAATAGGGACTTCAAAGTTCAAGCAGCTTTAAAGAGGTGTTGAAATTGTTTTCCTTCAATCAACTAGATATAGAGATGACAATCATCACCCAAAAATGTATAGGACCCATCAGGATGTACACCGCTATAGACGTTTCTCAGGTTCCAAACTTAAATCATACTAGTATGAAAGGAGGAAGACCAAAGCATGTATTGCATAGGACAGTCAAGCAGCATTAGCACTTAAGATTATCAGGAAGTTAAATGACTTGGGTCGCTACCAAGTACAATCTGAATTTGTCATTTTTTAGCTAGTAGATAGTAGTAATCCATGTCTATGTGCATGACAGCACATGTGACACAGAGAGAGAGAGAGAGAGAGAGAAACCTGATTAATGTGAAAAGTTCGCACAGCCAAACAAAAATTAACACCATGAAAGCCAGCAGCTGATCATCATAGAACTCGAACAAAAAAAATAGGATGCCTATCATAATCTGCACGTCGAACTCTAAGTTATACCTGAACGGCCTTGAATAGATAACCAACATTCACTGACTACAAAACATACATGGAATCAACTGGGAAATCTTACCGGTACAAAAACAAGGGACTCAATTACATGCACAAAGATCAATTGAAATGTTGGAAGCCTGTGCCGAGCATGATGCTGTAGCTGCACTGCACATATTTTTACAGTAGAAATGTCTAAGAAAGGAAAGGAAGGCTACATCAAACAAAATATAGACAACAAGCAATAGAGGCTCAACGAATCAACAAATAAACAGCTTGTTTAGAATACAAGATCAACAGAATATTTGTATATGAAAGTTGAGTGCTTCATACTTTGACAACAGCATGACCATACCTTTCTTCTTGTTTTCATGTTGACATGTAATTTAATCAATAGAATATGATTGAGAAGTATCCAGATGTGTAAGGCATTATAATTTCACAATATAAAAACACCACTGCAGTTTGTGGCATCAAATATACAAAAGAGAACCTACCCGTAAACTTCAGCATGCGCGTTTGGGTCTCTCTCAATGTAAATGAAACTGACATTGTCGTGGTAAAGAAAACAAAGAGTGACATCATGAGTACACCACACTTTGTGACAAGGTAGTCTGCAAGAAATATGAAGCAAATATTCAAATGGGATCTAATGATATGTTGGGAAGTGCTCACAACAAATCTAACATGTATTTAAGGTGCTCATCATAAGACTTCATATAATCAATATACATGCAAGTGCAAGTACCAGTATGTCAGGTGGAATGTTACATAACTGTTGCACAAATTTTAAATTCTGACAAAGAAGAGAAGCAGCATCTAACTTTCAAGAAATACAATTCTGTGCATCTGTGAGTTACCTAGCTAAGATCAAAATTTCAACACTCCGCTAACAAACTACAGAAAACCCCATTGTTCAAAGTCACTAGATGCCGTACCCTGCTGTTATTCAGGGTGAAACAACCTTGAGATGAGTATAAGGAAAAGGAACATCCAATTTTCACAATAAAGTTCAATCGAATTCAGTAAAGGATGCAGTAGCCCACAATATAAACACATGACATTAGACTTGGAAGAGAATAGAAAAGAAGGATAAACCTCCAAATCTCGCAGAACTTTCAGGTTGCTCATGTGCATAAGTAAGATTATAGAACTCCTTTGTTTGGTGATTATAAAGATAACCTGCAGAATATATCATGAAGCATCAGTACAGTAAAAGGCAATAAACTATGCCAAAGAGACTTGAATACTAGAATCTTCATAAATCAAGAGGCTATGGGATTCTCCCAACCCAAAAATAGAGACACTTTGAAAGAATGCAGAAGTTTAGATCTGCTACACATTGTGTGTGGGGTGTGTGGGGTGGGGGGGGGGGGTAACCAGCTGCAGAAGAGCACTAAGAAATAATATATCAGTTTTTCAAATGAAGGTATCATAAGAAGATGCCTGAAATTAACACAAAAATGGTTTAAGTACCAAGATAGAGAGTTTATTGGACCTTATAGTTATTCGAAAAAATACAAGAATTAAAGTTAACAAAACAGAAGCTGATGTTAAGTAAATTAACCATGCCTACAGTTTCTACTGATTTTTCCGTTATGTTAGGTGACATGGTTTTTAATTTTGGAAAACCGTCCAGAATTTGGTTTTGGTTTTGGCTTAGAGAACAAAAATCACACACACATACATTCACACAATGTTGTAGTCTAAATAAACTATACATTTCTGCCTAACTCCAGCTTTAGAATCTCTCCTGACCCTGTTTAGTACATGAACTTCTAAATCATCATACTCTACGGAATTTGCGGTGTACCACATGAACTTCTAAATCATCATATTCTATGTAATTTGCTAATTTACAGGCTTCAGTTTTGAAGATTGGCTTTCCTATTTGTCAGCTGGAAGAAACTAAATTGTTGTGGCCAATTTGCCTTTTACTTTTATCTACGTAAAATACCTGGAATTACTTCCTTAATACTTGGACTCTTAACATTGTTATTTTCCATCATGTTCTCTTTTCCATGTCAACTTATATAACAGTAACAACTCCTCAATCCCAAACTAGTTGGGATCAAATCCATGTTAACTTATCAAAGGAGAAAAAGTTTTGTACAAATAGATACTCCCTACATCCCATTTTATGTGGTACCATTTGACTTGGCATGGTATTAAAGAAAAAAGAAGACTTTTAAACTTGTTGTCTAAAACAATCCTTAGATATTTGTGTGGAGTAATCATTTCATTAAGGGTAAAAGAGGAAATTTTAAAGATAAAATCCTTTCTAATTATAGTAAAGTGACATTCTTTTTGGGACGGACTAAAAAGAAAAGTGTGCCACACAGTGTTATGAATGGCGAGCGCCATTCACCAAAGGCGATATGGCGAGGCGAGGCGAGCCATTCTCGCCATTCTTCACTGAGGCGTGGCGATCCCAAAAAGGCGACCTAAGGCAACCATATGGAGACGTAAATGGCGGCGCCATTTTGTTTTTAAATTTTTAAATAGCTTTGACTTAATAATATTAGTCAAAATTAGGGTTTTTTTTTTTCCATTTTCAAACTTTCATCAATCAGTCGCGTTTTTTTTCTCCTTGCGATCTCTTCTCCACGAGTTGCTGCTCCTCTTCGGCTCTTCCCCTCGCTGCCTCGCGTCTCTTCTCCTCCTTCATCGCACGAGTTGCTGCCAGCCGCCTGGTATACTCTTTTTTTTCTTCTTCTTTTCAGTTCTTCTTCTTCTTCTTGAGTTCTCTTCTTCTTCTCTTATTTTTTCGTTTCTTCTCTTCAAGTTCAGTCCTCTTCTTCGTTTCTCTTTCTTCTTTCTTTTTGAGATACAGTAGCTTGCTGCTTTCACTGCTCTGTTTTTTTCCTCTGTTTTATTGTTCAGCTGTTACTGCTTACTGCCTTCACTGGTTGCTGTCTATAATTTTAAAAAACTGCTCTGTTTTTCTCCTCTGTTTTATTGTTTTACTGCTCTGTTTTTTTCCTCTGTTTTATTGTTCAGCTGTTACTGCTTACTGCCTTCACTGGTTGCTGTCTATAAAAAAAATTTAAAAAAAATTCTTCTATAATTATTTATTCATTTGTCCATAAACAGTGAATTGACTGAATTTAATGGCGGATGCTAGCAAAAAGAGGGACATTGGATGGAATTATGGTACCCAAGGAGCAACGAAAGATTCGGTTAATTGTAACTTTTGTGGGAGTACTTTTAATGGTGGAATAACTCGACACAAGCAACATTTAGTGGGTGGTTTCAAGAATGTTAAACAATGTACAGCTTGTCCGTCGGCGATTAGAGAAGAAGTAAGGGCTTATATGCAAAATAAAATCGCTAATAATCCCAAATTTCAAGTGAGGCAGCCGGAAGAATATATTGATATTGATGATGTTGATGATATGGATGAATATGCGGAAATGATGCCTCCCTCCAAAACTCCAAAGATATCTTCTAGTGGAGGTGCATCATCCACCGCTCGGAAAGGCCCTATGAATCTCTATTTTCCGCAGAAATCAACACAAAAAGGAGGCTTTGAAAAAGGAGGAGGAATTGATGAAACAAAGAAAATTCTAAGAGAGCGTGCGGTAAGTGCTTTCGCAATATGGATGTATGATGCGGGGCTCCCATTTAATTGTGTCAATCACAAATCATTTAATAAATTTATTGAGACAGTAGGACAACATGGCCCCGGAATGAAGCCTCCTACATTCCATGAAGTTAGAGTAACTCACCTAAAAAAAGAGGTGGAGAAAGTGGAAAAAATTGTTGATGAGCATAAAGTGCAATGGACAAAGTTTGGATGTTCCATTATGATGGACAAATGGACAGCGCGAAATGGTAAAATGATCATCAATATTTTGGTGAAT
>JAJOOF010064249.1:0-10755 GCA_029582545.1 Solanum lignicaule
CCGCATAAATTGGGAGAAATATAGATATATAGATATTTTAAGTTGCTAATTATTGTGAGTTATAGTACGTTTTATGTAATTTTCATATATATTACTCGGTCCTGATTTATGTGATACAAATGAAATTTCAAAAGTCAATGAATTTTTTATAAGTTTTTTTTTATATTAACTTGTTAATTATTGTGATTTCTAATATATTTACGTAAAACATACTCTAAATACAAATAATTAGCAACTTAAAATACATAAAAACATACTAAAAAATTGATTAACTTCAAATTTCATATGTACCACATAAATTAAAACAAAAACAGTAACATATATTGGGCCCCGTGCTGGCACGGGGTCCCATATCTAGTATATATATATATGAAACACCATTGAAATAAAAAGAAATCTGATTGGTTGTGTCTCACACTCTTAAAAACTAACGTCCGGCAATTAAAGGAGATTTTTAGGAGGAAACTTGACCCGTATACCGGCCCAAATGGGTATACAAGGCCCAAAACAACCTTGAACACCTCGTCCAGGTGTAGAAGCTATTTCCGGGAAGCATCTTCTGTGATTTGCACTCAAAATATGTATAAATCTCTCATCACCATTCATCAATCTACTGTTACTGTAATGGCCGAATGGTCTCAACTCCCCAGAGATCTCGTAGAACTCATATCCAAACACCTTTCTACCGAAGCTGATTTCCTCCGTTTCCGTTCCGTTTGCTCTTCATGGCGTTCCTCTCTTCCTCCTAAACCCTACCCTTCTTCCCTTTCCCGTTTTCCCATTCTCCCCAATGACGGCATCGCTGAAAATAGCTGGGGTTTTAAACTTTCCAAATCACCCCTTTACCTTATCCGTCCACCTAATCAGACCACGTCCTCTGATAACAATGGATGGATCATCAAGCTCGATCGCGAAAATCCCCAGAGAATGCGTTTATTCAATCCTCTTTCCAGATCCCAATGCAAACGCCTTCCTTCTGATTTCCCCAAGATTTTGGATTCTTCGCAATACCCAATTCGCGAATTGTGCCATGAGTATACTCTTCAGTTTATAAAGTACCGACCCAGGGCTAATTCGATTGCCGACGCTGGGAATCTCTACATGGAAAAAGTTGCTGTGCGTATGGAAAAAAATGGGTTTCTGCTATTGACAATTCATGTTTCTGGGAAATTGGTGATGTTTAGATCTGGTGATACCAAGTGGTCTATTGTTGATGAGTCATCTTTGCCGTACGATGATGTTATTATGAAAGATGGGAACTTTTATGCTGTTGATAATACTGGGAAGGGAGTGCTTGTTAAATTGAGCCCTGGGACAGCGCCAGAATTAGAAGTTGTTGCTCATTCTGTGTTTGGGGGAGATAAAAAGTTCCTTGTGGAGTCTTGTGGGGACCTGTTAATGGTTGACAAGTATTTGAGTATTGGGCCTGAAGATGATCTTGGATACAATGAGACTGTTGAGTTTTATGAGGAATTTGATTGCTACATGAGCGAAAGGACAGTAAAGTTCAAAGTTTATAAGTTGGATGGAGATATGCAGAGGTGGGTTGAGGTCAATTGTTTGGAAGATAGGATGTTGTTTGTGGGGGATAATTGTACATTTTCTGCTTTGGTCTCCGAGCTTGATTCTGGGTGTAAAGGGAACTGTATACTCTTCTCGGATCAGTTTATCTGCCGCACGGAGTTTGATAGAGGATTCTGGAAGCAACACGGCATTGGTGTGTTTAGTTTGGAAAATGGCAGCATTCGTCATATTACTTGTTGCCGTGGCTATGCCGAGTTGTTTTGGCCTCCTCCTCCTTGGATTTGTTCTCGTGGACCCATTGATGTAAGTGGTGTTTTTGTTATTGTTTCAGGTCTCAATGACTTTACATTGCTTATATGCTCTAAGATATTGTGCATTTGATTAGGCAAATGTGATACTATTATGTTTATTCCATGTCTTGCTGCTGATTCATGTGGGAGAGATAGAGGCTCTTCCTATGCCTGGTTCTGTGTATGTGTTATCTCTGATGTATCTGTTCATCACCATGTTGTTATCTATGTTTAGACTAGTATTTGGACGACCCATTGATTTAGATGATACTCTGGCAATTAAACTATTGAATAGTTAAAGATAAAAAAATCCTTTCTCATAAAAAAAGAAGTTAAAGATGGACAAACTAGCTATTAACCTTCCTTCGAATGAAAATAGTAGTTCGGCTTAATAATGTTCGAAAATTGAATCACTCACTGACAATCACCAGCTGATGCCCAAGCTCCTTGGTGAAAAATATTTTGTGCTAGGAGTATATATTGCTGGTCAAGAACCATTCCGCCTTGATAACTATTTCATATTTTCAACTTCAACTTGAGATTTTATTTGCATATCATTGATTGTCTTACAATTTGGTTCGTTGTTTCAACTACATCTTGAAATAGAGAATGTAAAGCTGGAATACTTGTTTGAGGAATATTTTAAGTGAAATAATGGTTCACCCACAACGCTTCAACATTTCTTTCCAAGTGAAATTCATTTAGAAACACAACTACTTCCAAATACCCCTTTTCAACTTCAACTTTGAATACTCCTTTCAACTTCAACTTTGAATACTCCTTTCAACTTCAATCAAATATTGCTCAAAAGCCTAATGTTATTGCAACTCACCCACAAGATGAGAGCTTGGGGGGTTACATTCTACTGCCACAGCAACTATCCTGCTTTTTTTTCTCCATCTTTTGGTGTTTTTCTCACCCTTTTAAGGGCTTAAATTTATCTATTTTTACTTACATTTGCTATTTCATGCAGGATGAGCTGGATGAGCTGAAGGAGCCGAAACTCCATCAGGTTCCAAGAACTCTCTTGGAACCTGATGGAAATAAAGAGAAACTAGCTAGCCAGAGCGAATGATATGCTGGACTTCTTTAAACTGTACATCTGGTTTTCTTCGGAAATTGACATTTAGCTCAAGGTTTAACCCGCATACGTGCTTATGTGGCACTGACTGGCACAAATAAATGAACAAGTTGTTAAAGTATTTTCATTGACAGTATTATGGTAAAGAAACAAGGATCTTCATGTGTTTCTTTGCTAAATGTGGTTCACACAGATTTCACCTTTCTTTTTTAAGTGCAGTTTCAACTAACCACCACCAGCATATGCTTACCAGTCATTCAATGGAGGAATGGGAAATTCTGCTCACTTTGGAGAATTATTTGATTGTGTGACCACTTATTTAGTTACATTGAGTTCTAAGACTTGGCAGGTTATGCATATTTGTGTGAAGGGTGCAAGGTGGTCTGGACACCAATTCTTAAAAAGAAGGAAATTTAATTTATGTATATAACCTGCGAGCATTTCCTCTTGTATAGCGTTGTTAGAGTACTATTTGCTTCTATTTCAAGAACAACACAAGAATGAAATCATCTTCGACATCTTAAACTATGAAGAATGATTCAAATTATTGATTGGAAGCTTTGGAATGCCCTACTTCTACAGTAGTCAGGGCTTATTTCTGATTCAATATTCTATCTTCTCCTGTGAGATACCGCATATGCCACCCTATTGGACCAGTGTATTGATATCCCCAATCCACAAAACCTTAATTCGTGCGTCACTTTGGACCTTATTCCCTCTATCCAAGCTCGAAGTTGCTCTCCCTTCATAAAAATCATCACCATCAGTAACTCGGTTATGAAATTTTTTCATGTTGGATTTGTCGGAAATACTTATTGCTGGTGAGCTGTTGAGGTGTAAAACAATTATGGGAATAGGTGTAGGAAGAGAGCTCAAGGTGTTCATTAAGAACAGAGTTGCTTATTGCATTTGGGTTGTTGAAACTGCAGGATGCCAGAATGATGTTGATATGTTGGATATGGGTAATGAGAGCTATGTATTGATCAAACATGTGCTTTAACGTTTCTGAATTCGAACTTATTATAAAACGTTTAAGTCACACACAAATCTTACATAGTTGTGGCATTTTCATGCTAGAAGTACCTTTCCAATATTCCATCGGGATTAGTGTGGTACACTACACAGTGGAGATAATAGTAGGACGGCCATTGTTGGAAAAGCTGGAAACACAGTGGAGATAATAGAAGGATGGCCACTGTTGGAAAAGCTGGAAGTACATCTAACATCCCATTAGAGATGATTAATTGAGGAAGACAATAACTAAGATAGTTGTTAAGTGCTAAAACTGCCTGGAGCAATCACCATGAAGATGCAATTACTTTGCTACATCTTAATGGTAGCTAGTCAAGCAGCAACTTCTTCTTTTCTATACCACAAGAAAGCTGCTATTTTGCACTTGCCAAGCAAAAACTATGCAACTACATTAATGCTATCCTTCTCAATGTAACAACTGATGAAGATCAGGTTGAGAGTTTTGAACAACCGCACTATCCTAAAAGAAATATACATGATAAAGAACATAATTGAGATCAAAGCATCCTTGACTAGTCATCTGTTAGTTCTCAGTCCCGTTCAGGAGCATCCTTAGAAGGTCTTCTGGCACTAAGATTCCCTGCATATGACCACAATTTATCCAAATCAGTTGGAGTCACTTTCTCCAGTTTAGCCGTTGGTAGTACCTTTGAACCAGCCTTAGAAGGAGAAGCTGTCTTCCCTGGGCTACCAATCAAGGGAGATAAGCAAAAGGTTGGTGTAGCAAACGGAGAGGTAAAAGGGGAATGCTGAATAGAGAAGGGGCTTGGTGACATCCGCTTTTGGACTGGAAGACCACCCAAACCTCCCCTATTGAAAAGGGATATATTCTCTGCTGCAGCACATTGTTTTGTTGCATCATCCACGAATAACACATCGTCTATCCTTGCCATAATGTTAAATGCCAAGCTCTCCATGACCCTTGAGTAGCTCTCAAGAATTGACTGCCCAACATCCTGCAGTAGAACACATTAAGATTTCAGAGAGCACAATAGATGACGACTGCTATGTCCCTGTGTATCTGGTTGTTATTGCATTTATGACAGTGGACTAACGATTCATTTCCTCCCTTTTCACACTAATTTATCAACCGCTTGCCATCAGAAACATTTCACAAATATCAATATTCAGCAATATAGAAATAGAACCAAGAATGATGTTCCATAACAGTATAATAAAGGCATCTTCACAGTTCACACCTTGAGACCATGTGTGACTAGAACTTTCACTGCCTACACTTCCATTGCATAGAATTTATTATTATTAAGCAAAAAATATCTCATAATATTTCTTCTCTTACCAAAATAAATATCACTATGTCTCCTATCTGCTCTACTTTACTATTTACACTTCATGTGAATCTGTATCACCTACCTTGTTATACTGAATTTTGTTCATGTCAAGTGCAGTTTGAGGAAGACCAGGGAAGCGAAGCCTGAGACTATGCAAGAGCGTTTCTGCTCGTTCTGCCAGATATTGATTCTTACCACCATCGGCAACAAGGCCCTTGACCTTCCCTCCCCATGATTTGCCTTTAGATTTTCTTTTATGTGGATGTTTCTTCTGGTCCTTGAGTCTCCAAACATGCACAGCAGCCTCAATTCTATTTGCAACTTCCAGTGTATGGTGCTCTGATGACAAGTCCAGGCAATCAAGAAGACATTCAGGTGAGAAATTGTCAGCAGTGATGTAGCGATAGATGATATCACCTAGACATGTTTTTCCACTCTGCAATAAGAATTTAAGAAACAATTAAAGAAATGAACAGTTGCAGTTGACAAGTAAACAAGCATTTCTTTTCACAAACACGTACTCTAAATTGTCCTTGGGAGAATATCAGAATACGCATATGAGGATAACAAATGTAGATGCAGGGAAAAAGGGAACAAATTCTCCGAAATTTAAGTTTAGAGATTGTTTATCTAATAAGGAAACTTTACTTTGTTTCCTCTTACCGTATTTTCTTATCAAAAGCATAAATGTTGAGCTACCCACTTACATTAGACAACAGAAACATACTTCATCTCATTTTGTGCAAGTAAGTGATCTAAATAACAGATACAGCAACATTAACCAGTGGTGCAATGAGGAAGGCAAGGAAAACAAAGGAAGTCAAGATATAGTATTATTTAGAGAACCTGACATGGGCTGCGGATGGCAGCTCTTTTTTTTTTCGGATGAAGAACTTCCACTAAATATAACTATAACTTCTACTTTAAGTAAGCTCAACAGGATGCAAACCTTGGGTAAAGTTTCAATATAGGCACTTGGAGTCTCCATTTCAGCAAGCACATTACTGTTGATTGCCAAGGCTGCCTTCAGTATCTGGTTTGTGCAATCCCTACACTGTTGCACTCTCTTCCTAGCTTCTTCTGACAACCCTTTTGGGGGAACTTTTGGGCAAGGCAACCACCATTTCTCTTCCTGCCGAACTGAAGGCCTACCAAACCCTATACCAGGAGGATAGGAGTCACAGTCATCTCCTTCAGCTAAAACTATCCCTCGATCCACATACCAAAACTCTGTGTCATGAAATCCATCGAGAATGCTAATCAACATAGCATCAAGTTTCTTCAGAGCAGGCAAGTTCAAATATAAATCAGAACGTGGTCGTGTTGCCATTACTTCATATGTGCCTCCTCCAGGGAACTGTTGAATGGAAGGCACAAGCTCCACAATAGAGTCACTAACACATAACAGCCACTCCATCTCCCTACACCACATTGCCTTCTTTTGTAGGGCCAGTGGCTCCAACCTCCATAGTTCCCCAAATATAGTAGCTATAATTATCATACAAGAAAACCCAATTTCAATACAAAATCAGATGTGCAATCTATTATAAAACTACTCTTTGTGTTCAAAGGAAAGATGTAGTTACACTAACCAGATAGATTTGTGATAGCATTTGAGATTGCAAGTGCCGTAGAAACCCCTTTACCCCCTCCAGACATGTCCTCACCAAGAAGTAGCTTGGCGAATCTCTCCTTCATCAGATCAATTTCTAAATCAAACACAACCTAAAAGTCAAAAAACGATAACCCACATTCTAAAGGGGAAAAAAAATTAGCAACTGTCCAAAAATATCAACAGATGCACAATGACAAATCTAGTCAATGAAGGTAATAATGAAGCTCAGTACAGATATTAAACATCAAAGTTCCATAAATCTGTACCGGATTGGTGTGAAACCGCATAGTTAAACTAAAACTAAAAAAATGCACAAACCAGATAAATCTGCCTGGCGTTTCTCAGACTTGTCATTGCAGGGCACGACATCTTTCCCGCCAATCCCCGGGAACATAAATGGAGGTAACATTGGTGTCGGAAACTCCGATTTCGCAGTGAATCTCCGGCAAGCGAGCGGCGAAGAGGCCATAGAACTGGATGCGCCTTCAGCATCATAGCGCCGACAAGAGAAACTGCTTGAAGAACTTTCAGACTCACTCACATCAGCACTTAAACTGTAGCTTCCACATATCTCACTCTGCTGATCAGAACCTTCTTCAGATGATACACTCCCCATAGTTCAGCACTCAAAATGCTTTAGTGAAAGTAGTAAATAAGAAGATCCTAGATGCAAATGAGCTTCATAATGATTGTATTAAAAAGTAAAACAAATGGCGAAAATGGGAGAGACAGAGCTTATCAGATATGGCAGTGAAGGAGAAGGAAGAGGAAATGGTGGAGAGTGAAAAAGCAGAAAGAAGATAAAGCAAAGCAAAGCGCAGTTCACACAGTACTACTATTACAGTAGCTGTTTCTCTCTCTCTCTCTCTCTCTCTAAAAAAATACTGTGACAAAAGAGTGGTGCGTAGGAAATTTTACTGTACGATTAGACGGCGTTAGTGTGAGGACGTCTGTTGGGTGAAAAACAACGGAGTTAGTTGAGGAGTTGACGACAAAAAGGTACCTACCACCAGACATGGTCCTTTTCTTCGTTAGGGAGCATTTGCCTTTGCCAGTTTGCCACCTCATCCACTGGGATTTACGGAAAATTTAACACACATCATACAAGTATATTTTGAGGACCTGTGGAAAACATCATGTGTTTTAAGAAAATAAAATATACTCAGTAGAATAGAAATATGGTGAAAACTATAAGAACGAGTTTTACGTAATATATGTTTTTTTGACCTTTTGATTATCAATAAATTATATTACTTCGTAATAACAACTACTATGGGAATAGGAGAAAAAAACGACAAAGAATTATCAAAGATTATAAATATGCGCCATGTGAGTGTAATACAATCATAGTGTAGCAGGTTTTGATCGGAGAAAAACGCACAGTATCGTTAACTTATTTAATTCCTCGAAACAAATGTGGATTGACATTGTTCATAAATTACTCCATTTAGCAGTTGTCTTGCTTTTCTTTGTTATTAAAGAAAAAAAATTATTTTCTAATTTGATAAATTTTAAAATAAATATAGTAATATATTAAGCTTGTCCAAAGTACATTATGAATAAAAAAATTAATTTGCTAGCACCGATGCATATACCAAACTAATGTGTTGCACACACTTTTACGTAATAATCTAACCATAACTTAAAATGGTATGTATACACACATCCCTCTAGAAGTCGAAAAGATTAGATTGGTGTAGTTTGTTTGCTTTGTTGAATTAATGGAAATAATTACAGCTCTGGTTCCTACTTCCTAGGCGTGGGATCTCTGAATCTGTTGGGAATTTGAAACTTTTTGTACTCTGCTTTCCTTCCTATGCAGAGATACTTCCATTCACGAGAAAGTTATTTCTTTTTCGGCCTCAAGGAGATTTTATTCGCTTTCAAAATTATGTTTCCTGAAGAATTGCCAGTAAGAAATTGCTCTTTTTGATTTTACATTCCAGTTTAAGCTTAAGATATGATATTGACACAGACGTAAAGTGGAATAATATATATTTCGGGCGCTGAGTCTCAGAGATTCGAGATTTTTCCGACGTCAGTTTTTGACCGGAGGAAAATAGGATGAATTAAGGATTATTTAGTGGAATTCATGTAGTATATGATTGAAATTGTGCATAATTTTCTACTCCATTTTAGGGGCAGAGAAGCTTGCGATTGCACGTGACAAAGCAGAAACGATAGGTCGGAGACTCATAGGATTGAAGTTGTCGTGATGGACCCTTCTTTGTCCGACGTGCTTATGGAAAGTGATCTTACAAACAATTTTAAATTTTTAATGACTAAACTATGCTACACTCTCAAATAAAATTAGGGAAATTAAAATAATATATGCTAGGATTTGAAAGGGGTAACATGTATGCTCGATATAAAGTAAAATATTTTTATAATCAATGGATATCAAAATGTAAATTAAAAACTCTCAATTATATACGAAAAGTTGGGCACAAATACAATTAATATTATGCATGCATCCAAACCACTAATAGCAAGCTTTATTTATCTGTATTTGAACATCATTTTTCGAATAGTACTAGTTGTTGCAATCAAGTTCTCATTCCTTTTTTAGTCAATAAAAATTGATTCAAATTAAGTACGTATTATTTATGAAATTAAAATTAACTAATTAATTCTTACTCTAATAAATGCTTACAACTTTTTCAATAAAGAGGACACTATTGGAATAGACAAAAACCAATTCAACATATGTGAGACATACATAGTGGAAATATTAACTAGCTCGTTGAAATTGGGAAGAAATGATTTTTTTATATTTTTAGTTTCTTTTTAAAAGAAAATTCTTATTTTCCATCTCTCTATATATAAGAGATTTGAAAAAAATATTTTTTTTATATTTAAATTTAACAGCTCAAGAGATCTTGTTTTCTCGTTATATTGTATTACTTATGTTAATGAGATTAAAGATAAAAGGTGATAATTTGATTAAATAGTTATTATGATTAGAACCATCTAAGAAATTTTTTCTTAATAAGAGCTACTAGCATTGCGTTAGTAGGGGCTATGAGAACAATAATGTTAAAGTAAGGTTGTAATGATGACGCTTTAATTAATTAATTTTAATAAATGTCATGTTTTACCAATAGTAGGGTTTTAGGTTGTTGAATTTGAGGGGTCTCGTGCTATTTTTCGGTGTTTCATTACTTGGAAAATATAAAAGTCACGGTCAGTCAACTGAATGACCGATGTTAATGATGCTGATTCCCATGTGCATTAAACTCTTCTTTCTTTATTTTCATTTATCTATTTATACTTTTTTCTGATCCAACTTGCCACTTTAATTAGGTTTCTGCCCAATCTAGAGTCGACTCTTAATGGAGGTTTGGTAGTCCATTAGAGTTAGAGTTACGTAAGACTGTAATACACATATGTTATCTAAATTGTCTTTTTGAAATATAGAATAGCAAAAGTATCAGAAATAATAGGACACTACATGCATCGTATTCTCCTTTATATTTACCTACAACCCAGCGGTAAGTTAAGTTATAAATTATTCACAGGAAATGATTTCAAACATGATCTCCTATAATTTGAATAGAATAAAATGATTTTATTAAGAATTTATATGTTTTATTATCAGTTCTTGTATAAATAAATAAATATATAAAATGTTTTGAAATCGATTCACACAACAAACATAGTTGGTGAAGCAAATGAGAAAAAGAAATGAGAACAATATAATGACAACATCTTGCTTACAAATATTTCTTCTGCCTCATGATTTTATATGATGTAATTAAGAAAAATAAAATAAGTGATAAATAATTGTTTGGCTAAATCATTTCATGATAAAATGAGAATTTTAAAGTAAAATTATTATTAAATATAAAAATATGTTAATTTTTAGGATCCATTAAAAAATTAGTGAATCACGTTAATTAAGTAGACAGAAGGAGTAATAGA
>JAJOOF010064250.1:0-12125 GCA_029582545.1 Solanum lignicaule
TAAAAAAAGAAATTAATGGTGTAGCCGAAATTTGAGATGATTTCGTGAAAAATTGAAAATGTTGAAAATTTTGGAGTTGTTTATGTTCTTCATGTGTTCTTGGTGTTTTTAAAGAAAAACAAGCAAAAAATGTACATTTGATCCAAAAACACCACTAGAAAAGTGTTAAACCATGTTTGGTGTGTAAAAAATGGTTTTGCAAAACCGGAGTTAAAAAAAATGGCATGGATGAGCCTTTTCTTTAACAGCAATGACATAAATGAGCCAAACTTTTAACGAATGGCATAAATGAGCCTTTTCTAAAAGTTCGATGGCAATATTGAGCCTTTTCCCTAAAAAAAAATAAAAAGTAAGAGAGAGGGGAAAAACATCATAAAGGAAGAGAGCGAAAAAGGAGTTTGGATCATTTTCTTAAATGAGACCCAATTATCCACTTGTCAAAGAATAAATGAAGCGTCATATAAGTTTTGTCTACCAAATCATATTTGTGCCTCATTCATAATAATTTTTTTTTTTATAAATTTGAGGGGCTCTACATCCTACACATGGTCACAGGTCACGTGGAAACATCCCCCAACTGTCTTAATCATCCTCATTAAGCCTTAAAATAATAATCTTCCAATTTTGTCGAGTAATTCAACTGTCCGGTTAAAATCTAACCATGGTTACTTTTTAACTTATCCTCCAAGTGTACAAGAAAATTCAATCAATGTCCCTCTTCTCTTGCGTTTCAACACACAGTATGGTGTGTCAGTGTGTGTTGTATATATAAATAAATAAAAAACAATGTACAGTGTAGTACTATCAACTTACTGACTTCTGCTACCGAGCAGAGTTTGTTGTTGTACACCCTGTAGAAAGTGACAAACCGACACCCAAACACTACTCTTAATCCACTGCTTTCCGCCGGCGCGGTTGCCGTCGCCGTCGCCGTCGCCGTCGCCGTCGCCGTCGTCGCAGTGCAATGACTACTCGGAGGAGATCATCCTCCCGGTTGCAATCCTTATTTGTGAAGTTCTCTACTGTTTCAGCAATTACTGTATTGCTACTCTTTCTAGCTTTGGCATTTGCATTTGCGCTTCCAGAATCAGATCAGTTGCTTAGTGGAGGAAGTAATGGCACACGTAATGGTAGTGAATTCAGCAGTGGACCTCGGAGTAGGCCTAAAGAGGATAGTTTTGCTGATATGATCGATCGAGCACTTGAAAAAGAGTTCACTGAAAATGATAAGGATGAAGGTTTCTGTTCTAGATCTGAATTTCTCACAGTTTATATAACTTCGTTTTTTTTTGTCAAAGCGTTTTGCGAATTGTCACTGTTGAATTGGCAACTGGAGATATTAAATCAACAATCTAATCAAAGTTTCTCTAGACTGAACAATTTGTATGACTTGTTCTATTGTGTTGTGTTTAACGCATTGAGTCTCCATCTTGGTTGTAAATTTTCATTTTCTGCTTTCAGATACCTTATTTGTTAATTCGGCCTGGTATGTAGTTCCATTAAGTGCTATATCTAGTAAAATAAATAATATGTATGAAGATCTGCTTTTGTAGTTATTTTATGTAATTTTGGAAGATTGGGAAAGTAGAAAAAAGATCAGCTACTAACTGATTGAGCATATATTTTTCCTATTTAATTGACAGTTAATGATGCGGGCAGCTTCAATAATAGTGTGGCCGAGCAGCAGGTGTGCACATCTTACATTATCTCTCCACCTCTTCTTAGTGAATTATATTCTATATAGTGATTGTTATAAGTTCCATTTGAATCGCTATGTGTAATTATTCCATTAAAGAAGGTGACTTGTTCTAAACTACCTAACTGTTGTGGTAGAGTTATTCGGTATACTGATGAGAGGATGAGCTACTCGGTGGGTGATGTCTGCCAAATTACATCCTCAAATGGGAATAAAGCAGTAGCTGTCAAAATATAGTAACCCAACTAGGTTAAGGTCGAATCCCATGGGTGTGGTGAAAAAACTTACAATTTGCTATTGAAATCCAATCTAATGACTACTATTTCATATGGGGTTTTAAATGGGGAATTTTTAATTAAATTAACTACATTGTTTATATCGAATTAAAGACAAACTAGAGTTATTGTTTCTGGATATCGGAATTCAAAGAGACAGTATCCACTATCAACTCATTCAGGTGTATTCATTGTGCAAAACTGACAAGTCTATTTATCTTCTAAAGTCTCTCGATGGAATCAGAAGAATTTCACCTTAAGTTCTTTCAACACTTGAGTGTCGAATTATTTGTTCATCATCATATGCCTCAGGTTAGCTATTCTATCTCTAGCTTAAGCTATTAGATGGGAGTTGGTAGCCATTAGAAAGAATCATTACGAAAGAATCTCAATGCACAATAATCACACCTTCATGCAGAGATTTTAGTGTGAAGAATCTATTATCCTTATTCCAATTCTAGATTCCATAGCGTGAGTTATGAGATTTAGCTACTCATAACTAGTTGCAAATAATAAAAGCAATTGTAATAGCTAAAGAACATTAACATGAAAAAAAAACCCTTTGATTAATGCAGCTCTTGCTAGAGTATCTTATTCGTACCACAGTAATCTTCTACGAAAGCAATAACTAAAACTAAGAACAATTAGTGGAGTAGTTCGTAGCAAAGAATAATAAAACTTATTTTCTATTGATAATGCATAACGTTAAGCACATTGTCCTTGTGATCTATTTATAGTAGTGGAAAGAAAATCTCAATCCCAGTCGGACTCTGCTTTGACTTTGTCAACTCTGGTTTTGCATAATATAGATGTGCGGTGTAAACCCCATCACTGAGCAGGAGGCCCGTGCCACGAGGGACATTGCGGACTCCATCTGCTTTTCAGTGTATCGCATGTCCATCGCAAGAACTTTCAGTTGCTGAATCTTGTTTTCACTTGGGCGCAATGCGGAGGCCAACATGAGGTGCATGCCCCGCATCGTAGTCCACCTTCTTCAGCTTAGCTTGCCTGCATTTTAGCCTGGGATGCTTTACTTTGAGTAGTAATCCATCTTTTGGGTCAATCCTCGCTTTTTTAAGCTTGAAATCGATCTAATCATATATATTAGCTCATCACAACAATTATACAGAAAACACATGGATATATGTGAGCTTATACTCAAAACTTAGTTAAATTATGGGTAAAATATCGTGCTTGGATGCGTAAATACACCCCAGATCATGGGACACCAAAGTCATCAAAAAAGAAGGTTGAAGAATTTCCAATGACAAGGGAGTAGATTTATACATGATATGTAAGTAAAACATCATAATGTCTCAACAAATGAAAGAACACACAAACTCGTAATTTGTCTTTAATACCTTCCTATCATTTTCTCCACTAGTAAGTATTTGGGAGTTGGCCTTTCTTTTATTCTTCATCACTTATTTCTGTTAGTCCAGCTGGTTCTGAAGAATAAAACTAGTTACTTACCTTACAACTTGTAACAACTGAATGGTGTATTTTCCATTGTTTACTCTCAGGTATATAAGTTTCATTCTTCTGTTTATTCTGCTGAGGTTTGTTACTGGTTTTAAACTTGTCATGTATTTCTAGTTCACCCATTGGCTAGTAATATGCTGATATGTATTTGAATAGTGCTTATACCATGACTGACATTCTGATTGGTGTTTCTCTTTCATAACTATTATACTATTGTACTGATACTCCTTTCTCGCTTATAGCTGTTTGAATATGTGTCGCTTCAATGTTTTATCTCTTTCTTTTTCAGGCGGTGTTGGAGACTGTGGCTAGAGTTAAGCCCAAGAAAAATGACACAAAGAAAGAGGACAAGTACATACTTCGTACATTTTCACAAATTAACTTTCTACAGTATTCAACTTCTTCTTGATTCATGATTTTTATATTTTGTACAATTACTTTATAGATCCTTTCAGCTTCATCATGTTTTTAAACTTGATAATGACCATGGAGCAGAAGAAACACCAACATTAATAGATAGAAAGGTAAGCTTTTAGTTTTGTTTGCTTCTGTGCATGAGTTGTTTGATGGAGATCCATATACTTGGAATGTAATGCTTGATATTTTGTGTATTCAGGACAATGTCTTTATCATATCTAATTTCAAGTCCAAGTATCCAGTATTACAGTTAGACTTGAGGTAAGCTTTCTACATTTGTATGGAAGCTGACAAGCATTTGTATGGCTCACTGTTGCTTGACCTGTGTAATGCGTAGGTTGATATCAGATCTAGTAGTGGTCATTGTTTCTGCAACATGTGGTGGTATTGCCTTTGCTTGTGCGGGTCAGCCGGTTGGATCACTATCTTTTACTGTGTTTTTCTTCATTACTGATAAACAAAATGACCGATATTTCTTCATTCCAAATTGCACAATAGTGTTCTTCTTTTGTAGTTGCAAGGCATTCAAATTTCTAATTCTTAATTTATATTCCTCAGGTTATAACTGGATACTTACTAGCAGGATCTGTTGTTGGCCCTGGAGGTTTTAATGTTGTCAGTGAAATGGTGCAAGTATGTAGCTTTGACAAAAAGGATCGTATTATTTGTTTTTTCTTTTCCTAATACAGCGGAGTTGTTCTTTCCTATAGTCCGAAGGTTCTAGCTGAGCTTGTTGTAGTACTTGATAAGAAATGTGAAAAAAATTGTTTTCACAAGTTTGGGCCTGTTTAAGTGAGCATCTCAGTTTTGTCAGCTTAATCAGATTATATGGGTTCTTAATGATTGGAAAATGGAAAATGATGGAGACTCGCTATTTCCGAAGAACTTTTCAGCTTGGTGGTTTCTATAATTGCAATTAAGAACAATTCAATGATCTTTGAAACCGAATTAATAAAAGTTATCTGCAGTAATCAACTTAGTGTAGTTTTCTTCTTAGCTTTGAATCATTTATCAAGTTTTATGTCTCTTTCAACCTGTCTCTGCTTATAGGTTGAGACAGTGGCTCAGTTCGGTGTAATTTTTCTTCTTTTTGCTTTGGGGCTGGAGTTCTCAACCACAAAGGTTCGCTAAATAGAAAGAAACATTACATATTTGATTTTCATTTTCTTGATAAAACAGTGCAACCATTATTGATTTATGTTATATAAACTGTGGGTTGACTCTGATTTTTGTGTATTATCTAGCTCCGTGTTGTTCGAGCTGTTGCAGTTCTTGGAGGCTTACTTCAAGTTCTTCTTTTTATATGTCTATGCGGAATTACAGCCTCGGTAGGTCTAAAATTTTCTTGTTTTAAGTGGTCTGCTTTTTATGTGACTATGGGTGCACCATTTCTTATTATTCTAGTGGTCGCTTTATTGCTATGCATTGATCACAGTTACTGGGTAATCTTATTAGAATACATAGTGTTTAATATGTGTTGTATCAGAAGGACTGTGAAGTTTGGTGCCTGAGTAGAGAGGGGGTGGGATGTGGGTCGATGTGGTATCTCCTTGTACTGCTTTGATCTTACATTATTGGATCTTAATCAGCATGACCAACCCTCTTTATCATCAACAACAAGAAGATATGCCTTAATCCCCATCTATCTTACCAGCTATTTGAATCCTCACTATCCATTTTGCTCTATTTACCATTTCATTTCAATACTTGCGGTTCTACGCTAACCGCTCTCTATATTTTTTGTGACATTCATATCTCTAAAGAAACTAAAGAGACTCTAGCAAACATTGAACCTCGTGTAAATCTACGTCATGACCAAGTCTTGGTCCCAATTTGCCAATATTGCATATGTGGACTTTTTACTTCTATCATGTTTTGTTTTTTCCGCCAAGTCTGCTGGGATTTTGAGAGATTGCAGTGTTTTGAGATAACATCCTTCAATGTGATTTTAGGCCTACGTTGTCCCCATTTAACATTGTGCCAGTTCATTTGGAGGTCTAGGTAGGGTGCGATAAATCCTATCAAACAACATTCTCACTTTTATCCTCTCAGTATTCTATTTTCTCCTTTTAGATCTTGTTTAACTTTATATAAGTGCACATCTACCTTAACATTCACATTTTGATGACAGTAATCTTGCGGTACGTCGGACCTTTGAGGTCCAGCATTACCTAATAATAGTGTTAGTCTTCAGATGAACTTCCTTTAAGCCTGTGAACTACACGTTGTCACATGATCAATAAGCATATGCTTTGAATGTGATGCGTTGCTATGCAGGGAATGCATTTCATGTGCAACTTAGTGCATTTGATCAACAAGTTGTGAAATCACTAGCTGGCACATGTATCTTATGTGAAATAAACTGTTTCTTGAACATATTTGTGAATCCCCTTCCCTATTTGAACAATAGCCAGCAACTTAGTTTCAGCCTCTAAAATGAATGTGATAATAAAAAAAAAACATCAAATGCTGTATTTATCTTACGAGGGTGAACGCTGTTGGTTATTTTTTTAAATGTGGAAAATTTTGATTCTGTTTTATAACAGAACTAGTGAAATTTAAATTGCATTCTGTATTTTAGTAACAGAAAATGTATCCAATACAGTCAATTAAAATGTAGAAGTTTTCCGCTTTACCTCATTTTATGCTTAGTAGGTCAGCTGAATAAATTGTTGAGCATTAAGATGTATACGCTTAGGTGACTGGCACATGCTTCTTAATTATTTTGACACCTGTACTTGTTGTAAGATTAGGAGAAAGTTGCTCCAGACCAGTACTATGTCTCACCTTTTATGTTTACTGTTTGCCAAAAGTTTTTCCCGTTTGTAGCAATATAAACTTGTGCAACTTGATGATTTTGTAGTTGTGTGGCGGTAAACCTTCAGAGGGTGTATTTGTTGGAGCATTTCTCTCAATGTCTTCTACAGCTGTGGTAAGCTTGTCCACATCCTTTCTATCTCCTTCAAGGTATTGTGGACTCTGGAGTCTCTGATGGTAACGGACTCTTTTCCTTGCCGTAGGTGTTGAAGTTTTTGATGGAAAAGAATAGTACAAATGCACTTCACGGCCAGGTTACAATTGGCACTCTTATTTTGCAGGTGCTTTTTCTTCTGATTCATCTCCTGCACATCCTTCTTTCTTTACCATTTGCAAGATCTCACAGATTGAGACCTCTTTGAGTTATTATTCCGCACTTGATTGATATCTACTATTTGGAAGTTCTAGTTGAATATTATTTTATTGAAAAGAAGTCTAAATGGCACGTGGCCAGTTCAAGTCACAGAAGGAAAATAGTCTCACCACTATTTCATCATCACAAGAATAACACCCACTAAACATCAAACCACTGGAGCTCGGTGGTGCTATTAATTTTTCACCCAGAAGATATCACCACATAAGAATGGATCATAGTTAACTTCATACTCTTCCTTGGCTCAAAGAACAGGAACGTGGTGACTAAATTCCAGGTACTTTCTCGTTCTTTCAGGATTGTGCTGTAGGTCTTCTGTTTGCTTTGCTTCCAATCCTGGGAGGCACTTCCAATGTTCTGCAAGGGTTAATATCCATGACAAAGTCGTAAGTTTACTTACTTGACTTTGAGCACTTTGTATTCCCTCTCTGTACATGCTTTGGTGCAGGTCAGCTATATTTGTAAGAGTTAGTTGGTTTCTGTTTGCTTTCCTTCTCTTTAGAATCTTCTTAGTGAAAGGAAAAGAGTCCTCGAACATAATTTAGACCGTCTCATGAGAACTATACATAGATAATTGTAACGCTAAAAGATAATTGGTTTTATTGTGTTTGAAGCTGATCAATCCTGCAAATCACTTATAGAGCTCATTACTGTATGAGAACTGTTTGTTCTATGCTATTAAGTTGTCTTGTATGTCTAGGCGTGCATTTCATAAGCAGCGTTTACCTAGAGGCATCTATTCAGTTTGGTAGATTTTAGCCACTTGACAATTGAATACTTTTATCAATAACTTTCCCAACTGAGATGTTGTAGGCAGGCCCATATTACTCGACAACATGCTCATGAGTTCTGAATTTGAATTTAGCTTCTTAGGAGTTCAATTTGTCCTGTTGAATATGGTAACAACTTGTCACTATGTCACTTGAGGGAGGGTTGATTGTTCTTTTCTGCCAAAGGAATCTACCACATACTATCATAAGTGCTCAGATGGTTGTTGGGCTATGCATCCAATTCTGGTGATTGTAGAATATAAAATGGTAAACAAAGACATTGGCGAAATACCAATTCACTATAGAAGTGTATGGGCAGAGAACATGTAAGTAGGGATGGGACTAGGAGGTTTAATGCCTCTGGATCTGAAGTTTCTTGCAGAGGCTCATGAGAATTGACAAGCTCCAAAGTGGAAAACTATGATATATGCTTGATATAAACATGAAGACTTGAATCAAATAAAGGGTCTTTAGGTGATCAACCTGAATAAATGATTCTTTACCTGTTTACCATCAAAATGAAAAAGGAAAAAATGCCTATCGACAAACTTATGCATTAATATCTCGACATAGACATATAAGGCCTAGAAAGTATGTTGAAGATAGAGGTCCAACTAAATTATGCGAAGCGAAAGGTGGATACACCAACTAGTGATTGTATCAATTGTGAACACGTAGTGTCTGCCAATACTTCCTAATTTGGAAGGCAAGGAAGCTCCATTTGTCCATCTAAATCATGATTAGATGGATATGCATGGAAAAACTAATTTCATAGTCTAGCAACCCATTAGTATATTGTGTAAGCGAGAACTCTCTTCGCAGCGGATGAACTTATTGAAGAAGATATATTTTCATGAGAGTCTTCTAAAAGAATTTAATGGAAGTCAAATTTGATGGGTGGAGGGTTGATGAACATATTCCCTACCAGAGATTGTATTGGAATCATTTTATATTGGTTAAATGTGTAAGGCATAGGGAAAAGAGATTATTATGATGAGCACGGAAATAGTTGATCATCAAACGAATACCTATGGGAAGGTAAATCATAAAGAATCGCTACAATCAAATTTCACCTAACTTCTCCAGGTTTTTTATTTTTGGGTGGGGAGTGAGGGAGTTCAGGATTGATTCTTGAGAGCCATGTAGTAATACTTCACCTTCTTAATGATTCTTTGCATTTAATCCCGTCTTCTGAGACAACTGATATAATTTAAATATTCTGCAGAGCAATTAAAATGAGATCAAGGCTTTAGTATTTCTGTGTATTTGGTGCTAAATTCTGTAACTTTGGTACTTTTATTCTTTTGTCCTATTCTTTTGCTTAGAGGCAATGCTTTTAGACTGTTGTTAGTTGTGAAATGAGAACAACCTTTAAATGTTTAGCATGGAGAATTTGCAAGTATGGCATACTTATTGATTGGTCTCATGTAAAGACTAAAGAACCATTTTGGGTATCCTTGTGGAATGAGCTTAGGAAAATTTCTTTTTGCAACTAAAATTTGCATTTCTACTTTGAGTGGTTGCGTTTCAGCAGAAATGTCAGTTTCAACATGCCTCAGTTCTTTATGGTATTATAGTAACACCAACGTAACTCCATTTTATCATATGATGGCTGTTGGCTCTATTACGTAGTTGGCATATACTGAACTTACTGCCTAGTGGTGTATTACATAACATATATAATTAGCATACTGATACTGGTGTACCACTGTATTGTCCTCCATAATTCAACTTCTGGGCAATGTGGAAGGTGGGATTCAGAAAAGAAGATGCTAAGCTAGTACTTCTGGAATTCGGTGCTTTAAATTGTTTGAAACTCTTGCCTGACATTAATTTTGCACCAATCCTACTTATTTATTGCATTATACTGATTCATCTATCAGCCAGGTTGGTCATGTTGCTCTCATTTTTGGCTATTTTGTCAATATTATCACGGAAGTGTGTTCCATGGTTCCTGAAGCTGATGATAAGCTTATCATCACAGGTATGAACTTTCTGACTCTAAAGAAGTCTCTTTGTTATCCAATAGCACTTTCTGAGATCTGTTGGGAGAGGAAGAATTAGAGAGAAATAAATTGAATTCTCACAAAATACTCCAAATACCTATTATAGGTGTGTTATATACTGTAGAACGTAGAGAATCAGTTAAGACCTTACTCTAGAAAGTACAGCGGTGCATTTATTGCATGCGTGACCCATTTATATGGTCGCACATTTATTGTACTGCTTGACCCATTAATTAGGCTGGACTGAAACTGCTCCATGAACATTGTTTGTCAGTTTTCATGAGTACTAATTGTGGGCATGATGGTCACTGGTATTTAAGATTTTTCTGAGAATTCTAATTATGTCCTTTATTTCGCAGACTAATGAACTGTATCAATTGGCTTCAGTGGCATTTTGCCTCCTTGTAGCTTGGGTTGGTTATTCTTCTATCTCTCAGCCTTTGTACTTGTGTAATAAAATATGCATTCGGATTGTCTTTTTTCTGCTTTCTGGTTATGCATCAATTCCTGCTGAATGCTGACCCAACCTCTCTCTACGTCCCCTGGTAGAAAGATTCAGGACTAGGACCTTTGGAATTGGTGTAAATATTTGTTATGGCCTCCTCAACATGTTGCAATGTTAGATGTGCTTGTTCTTATCATTTTTGAATTGAAACCTTGTTAGAATTCTCTTCACAAGGATATGTTCATATTGCCAAGATATTCCTAGTTCAAAATTCTTTAGCTCTTCACAAACAGCTCCTCAACTGCGCTGCAGTCAAGAAGAGCTCAGAACAGCTTGTTCATGCTTGGTCTGCCTTTTTCAAAGTCTTTTTATTCCAATTTCTTCGTCAAGTTTACCAAACTGTGCTTCATTAACGTGTTCTCTATATAGTGCATATTATTTTAGTTCTAGAATTTTTTACTCAAAAAGGTGCATGTTGAATTTGGTTCTTTTGGTGAATGCTAAGAACTGATTTTTTTACTTGTTTTCTTATCAATAATCTTTTTTTCTATTGTTTGTACAATTTCAGTGTAGTGATAAGCTAGGTCTAAGCTTAGAGTTGGGTTCATTTGCTGCTGGAGTGATGATTTCAACAACTGATCTTGCCCAACATACTCTTGAACAAGTAAGACTTCATTATGATTTTTGTTTTGCCATTACAAACATAGGGACAAGAAGGAATCACGGAATCAATGGGCATTAGGATATAATATAAGAAGCCTATCCGATATTTGAATAGAAGTTTATTGTTGCTGAGAATGTGCATTTGCCTGGTATTGAACTACTGATACAAAGATATACTTCAACTATGCCTGCTGAAGATTTGATTCTTATTTTTTTTTTTTTTTTTGATTTGCACCGGGTGTCCGAGTCTCTTTGAGCCCCGACTAATCCCGGGGGTGCACAGGCCCTCGGCAAGGAGTTTCCCGCAAGTGCACGAAGATTTGATTCTTATTTCTACCTTCTGAGAACTAATGTTTTCTTTTTAGTGTCCAAGATGTTTGATCTGTGTATACCCTGATTTCAGGTTGATCACAAACAATCTTCAAATGCTGCTCTTTGTCCAAAGCTTTATTTGTTCTACTTGCTAAATAATTGCTAACACGGTCTATAATAATTTGGTTGAAATGGGAGGGGATAGTGTTGGTTTCTAAACAAAAGAATTGGGAAATAACAGGGAAAGGCTTAGAGGGAAAAAATTGCAATGTTGTCAAAGAGAATTATTTTATTAATAACACAGAGACATACATTTATTTTTTTAAGAAAGGTAACATTACTTCTATATATCCACAGGTATACTACATCAAAGTGTAGTCCCTCCAAAAAGTTTTACTTACATCATTCCTAGGATCTTCTAGTTACAACCAGTCAATAATATTAAACACATTTTCAGCATCTCCTATCACTACTTTCTTACACCAAAAATAATAAAGCCCTAGGCAATTAGTCTTTATCTTTTGGATATTGTTCTGTTTTCCTTCAAAGCATCTTTGATTCCTTTCCTTCCAAATTGTCCACCAAATGCAAGCTGGGACAATCATCCATCTCTTCTCATTTTTTCCTGCATTTCCATCCCTGTTCCAGCATTGTAGGACTTCTATAATACTCCCAGGCTTTGTCCACTTAATCTTCCTCTTTTGGATAAACATCTGCCACAATTGATCAGTCCATTTGCAGTGTAAAAAGAGATGGTTGACTGTCTCCACCTGTTCTTCACATAGATAGCAACTAGAGCGTAGATTGGGTTTCCTCTTGTTTAAGTTCTCATGTGTCAAGACTGCCTGCTTTGCCAAGAGCCATGTGAA
>JAJOOF010064251.1:0-36014 GCA_029582545.1 Solanum lignicaule
CAGCATCTCCTATCACTACTTGCTTACACCAAAAATAATAAAGCCCTAGGCAATTAGTCTTTATCTTCTGGATATTGTTCTGTTTTCCTTCAAAGCATCTTTGATTCCTTTCCTTCCAAATTGTCCACCAAATGCAAGCTGGGACAATCCTCCATCTCTTCTCATTTTTTCCTGCATTTCCATCCCTGTTCCAGCATTGTAGGACTTCTATAATACTCCCAGGCTTTGTCCACTTAATCTTCCTCTTTTGGATAAACATCTGCCACAATTGATCAGTCCATTTGCAGTGTAAAAAGAGATGGTTGACTGTCTCCACCTGTTCTTCACATAGATAGCAACTAGAGCGTAGATTGGGTTTCCTCTTGTTTAAGTTCTCATGTGTCAAGACTGCCTGCTTTGCCAAGAGCCATGTGAAGTAATTCACCTTGTAAGGAATTTCTGTTCTCCAGATCATCCTCCAGGGCCATCCTGCATGCTGCTCCTCCGTAGACCTGAGTTCTCTATATGCTGATTTTACAGTGAACTCTCCCTCTTCCATACTAGTCTATCTTCCTCTCCTGTCAGATTGGTAGCCATTTGCATTGTATCATGAAATCTTGCTTCGGGATCAATTTTAAAAAAAATAAAGTATTCAGATTATTTGAAAAGTCAATTTATCTTTTCATTTCTGCCCATTTTTATTTAGCTACAATAAGAAGTCAATTGTTATGGTCCCTTGATATGGATCTGGATCTGGTTATAGGGCGTTGTAGTGTGAAATCGAATGTTTTCTTCCTACGAGCTATGGTGTTGGTTCGTTAAGAGAGAACCTGCAATCTCTTGAGTTTGAAGTACTCAAAGACTTAGTGATTTCTGCATAGCATTTCACTGAAATCAAATACACTTTGTAAGTGCATATTTTGTGGAGCTGTGACACCAATGATGGCTCGCAAAGAAATTTCAGGTTGATCTGTATTAGGATTTGTCTCCTGTTCCATAGATTCTTCCTCTTCGTCTATGGAATCAATCCAAAATAATTTCTTGCATTGATGGCCCCGAGTGAAGACTTCATCACAGTTGAAGCTGAGACCCTTAAGCCTCCTTTCAAACATCTCAGATCTAGTCAATTTCCTTACAAATCTGGTGCGCTGTGGAGGCGAGAAATCTGTTGTTTTGGATCTGCAGGCATCTAATAGTTGCGAACGAAAAGGTTGTCCCTTGCTATCACAAAGCTGGGATAAACTCATCGCCGCAGCCAAATCTAGAGGATTATGCAACTCAACCTCAATTGCTATATAATCCACAAGACCACTAATATAAAGTTCAATCTTTTGCGATTGTGTGAGTGTACCAGCCCGGGAAACTAACTGCTCAAACTTTTCTTGGTAATCTGCCACGGACCCAATCTGGCGCAACTTAGCCAATTCTCCTAACTTCTGACTTCTGATTGGTGGCCCAAAACGAAGGTTACAATAACGTTTGAATTCATCCCAAGACGGTTGAAGCATATCTGTCTCTAGTTGAAGAAACCAAAGTTGTGCATTCCCCTCCAAATGAAAAGAAGCAAGTCCAACTTTTTCTTCCTCTGGGGTTTGTTGGTGTCGAAAGAAGTGGTCACATCTGTTCAGCCATCCCAAAGGGTCCCCTTGGCCGGTAAATCTTGGAAAATCCAACTTTGTATACCTAGGAATGATGGAACTTTCTTCTGCACATCTGATTCTGACCCTCCTGCCACTCCACTTTTACCCTTCCAACCCCGATTCTGACTGGTATGTTCAGTTGATTCAGAATCGACCTTCGAATTCGCTAGATCCTTTGTAAGTGCATCTAATTGAGCATTTATTGCTTCCTGTCTCGCTATATTGGCTGCACGTTCTTCTTGAAACAAGTTCACCAATTGTGCCAGTTGATGTTGAATTTGATCTCCCATAACACCCATATCTGATACCAAGTTGTTATGGTCCCCTGATATGGATCTGGTTATGGGGCATTGTAGTGTGAAATCAAATGTTTTCTTCCTACGACCTATGGTGCTGGTTCGTTAAGAGAGAACCTGCAATCTCTTGAGTTTGAAGTACTCAAAGACTTGGTACTTTCTGCATAACATTTCACTGAATTCAAATACACTAAATACAACACTGGTGGATTAACCACCCATCTGAAAACAAGGAAAATAACTTCCTACTACAACTGTATTGAGAAAGTGGAGGAATAACCTCCTATTTAAAAGCTGTTGTAATCTACTGCGAACAACTAAATAACTTATATGCTAAAGTAATCTACTTTCTAATTTCCTTAAATCTCCCATGTGTAAACCTTTGGTAGACTAAAGGGGTGCTAACATCAACCTTTCATCATTCTAGTTGAATTCGAACCGAATCAGAAACTTGTGAACACTGAAATGCAGTTCGACTAACTACCACTGTCCTTCAATCTTAATAAATACTATCCTTTTTATTGCAATGCGGCACTAAACTTAAACCTTGTTGCTAACTGAAACAATTTTAATCACATCATAAGTAGGTATGTTACTAGGTCAGAGGTTTGAGTTGATATGTCTTGAAAACATCTGGGTCCGAGTTTTCATTGCTTTGCTAGATATCTTAAATATATGTACTCGTTTTAGAAAAGGTACAAAGGACTGAGGAGACTGAATTTGGAGTCTGATTTTAATGTATATTTATGCTATTTAAAGTTATTTATCAGCTTATTGACAATTATGCCACTAAAATTGAAAACCTGATAGATTTATTCATGGTTGCTTTAGAGATAAAGTAAATAGGATATAGTTTTTTATGTTTATCTGTCTCACTGTTTCAGCAAGAAGTTTGTCTTCTGTATTTTATAGGACCTCATTGCTGGATTTGATCAAGAAGCAGCTGCTGTGGTAATGGCACGACAAGTTTCTTTCAAAATGGAAACCGAGGTATCATCCTCTTGGTTTTATTACTGATGATTTAACCTTATATCTGGTTGTATTTTTTGTTTTCTGTCCAAGAAGTTTTGCTTTCTTTACCATGGCTTGCTATCTTGCACTGTTGTTTTTTTACCTTTTGGAAACCCACTTCCACTTTCTTCTGCAGGCTGATTTTGATCCCATCAGATGGCTGGATAAGTCATTGATACACATATGTTCTCGGTTTGGTGACTACCAAAAAGATACTCCATCTTCTTTCACTCTATCTCCTCGTTTTTCAATATTTCCCCAGTTTGTGTTTCACTTGCGGCGGTCTCAGTTTGTCCAGGTATATTTTCATCTTGATTGTAAACATCAATCATATTACTTTCTTACATTTCTGTCTCTACCATCATGCTCAATTTTTAAGCATCAACTCTGGCTCAGGTTTTTGGGAACAGTCCAGATGAGACGGCATATTTTAGAATGATTCTGAACCGGGAAAATGTAGCTAACTCAGTCGTGATGATTCAGCCCTCTTTAATATCTTATTCTTTTCATTCTGGTCCGGAACCAGTCCTCCTTGATGTGGCGGCAATTGCTGCTGATAGAATCCTTCTTCTAGATTCTTATTTTACCATTGTCGTGTTTCATGGATCAACTATTGCTCAATGGAGAAAACTTGGATATCATGAGCAGCCTGAACATCAGGTAGCCTTCTTTTCAGTCTGAACTAAACACTAAAGAGTTCTATTTAAAAAAAAAACTAAACACTAAAGAGTTAAAAACTTTTATCAATTGTTGATTCTAGGATTGTATGTCAAGTAATTTGATCTCAGACTAGCTTTCTTTTTGATGCTGGTTTGAATATGATATTTAGGATTACCCCACAGACACACATGTGTGAGAGTAAATAACAACTTCAAATTTCAATTGATTCATGGATCCATGTCTTTCAAGGGAATGATTTGTGCTCTTTTGCATTGAATGCAGACACTTCAAAGAGTCACCGTGACTGGATAGATGCAACACTGGTTGCATACGTGTTCGATGTAATCTTATTTTCACCATCAGACACATGATAATAGTCGGGGGGGGGGGGGGTTGAGTAATTAAAAATCCATAAAGCAGCTTTTACTTTTTGTTTGATACAAAAATCAAAGTGTAGTATCAGCAATGATGTGGAAAAGGTGTCATCCTTGTGTTTCCTGACCGACAATTTGCTTTGTAGCCTGCTTTAAACAATTAATCTTATTTCTGAGTCCATTTTGATTCTGGTCCTATTGTCTATGTCATGGTGCACAGAACTCATGATGATTTGGATTTGAGTTTGCTCGTCATTTATGTGACCTTAAATTTACTCTTATGGCAGGCATTTGCTGAACTATTAAAATCTCCTAGAGAAGATGCAGAGGCCATTGTTCGTGAAAGATTTCCAGTACCTCGTTTGGTCATTTGTGATCAATATGGATCTCAGGTTACTAACTATGCCTTCTGTCTAGACCTCCTTAATGTATATATATTTTCTGTTTTTGATGCATGTGCCTTTATTTAGACTTAACAGCAGATGTTGATCTGTAATCTTCAGTTTTGTAGTTCTTTTTTACATATTTGAATTTTTTCTTAAACAGCAAGAGGTTTGTGATATAACATTTTTGTCTGCAATTCATGTTCTGAACAAAAGGTTCGGATTGACACTTTGAGTTGATATCTGTGCTAAAATGTCATGTTAAAGATGTTAGCTATCTTCTAACCAAACATGCTTTCTTCCTTTGAAACTTGGCCCAAAAGCTAATCATGTTTCACTTATACGGAAATAATTTGTTTCTGTTGCTTATTAAGCCGCTCTAGTAGAAAACTCTGGAAACAATCATCATACACTTTTTGATGTCTATTCATGAAAAAAAAATTGTAGAAAAAAACAGAGTTTTTATCTGGAGCTTTCAGTTTGGCCAAATTTTTACCTGCTTTTGATATATCTTTTCTTCAAGTTGTCTACTGCATTCTTCTCCTTTCTTTGTCGAAAGATCTGGTGATCATAGTGAAAACTAGATCTGGACATCAAAATATTTGTGTTAGTTGCTCATTCCTGTTAAGAATTCATCATCTTTTTTCCAAAGTTGATATCAACTTGAAGTTATCTTCTGCTTGTATTATATAGAATAACTTTCTTTTAGGCAAAAATAATCTTATAATAAGAGAAATCTTTTCTATGCAGGCCCGTTTTATGCTAGCAAAGTTGAATCCCTCTGCCACATACAACTCTGATGCTCCTCCTATTCCTGGTGGAGATATCATATTCACAGATGACGTTAGTTTTGAGGTTTTCTTGGATCATCTGCAGCGGTTGGCTGTTCATTAGAGTCCATGACACATCTTCAGAGTCTAGCGGAGAATTTTGTAAACTTTTTTCATTTGGATCGATTGTACAGCAAGACAATTTGACATTTAATTTTGAAATCATTTTTACATGGCTTATTTATTTGCAATATCTTGTAATGCTTCTGTATTATGAACTCTCTGAGGTTTTGATAGACATCAAAGAAAGAAAAGAAACTTGTAACATTGTGGTGAGAACAAACATCTCTACTGCAAGTGGATTCAGTTTATAATTATAAGGGCCTGAGTTATGTTATAAATTCAAAATTAACTACTTGCACACGACAGTAAGTCTGATAAAATACATTTGGTTTTCTCTTACTACAATTTTGCTTACTGTTTTCTTGCTTTTCTTTTTCGTAATTATTGTTTGAAGTTTCTCTACTACTGCCAATGTTTCTGCTGCCTTCATGATAAATCTATTATTTATTTTCTTTTCACTCCTCTTCCAACAAAATATGTGGAATATTTCTATAATGGAGTATTCCTAGAAATTTGGCACTATTCTACTAATTATGAGATTTATATACATACAGCTTTGAATATATTCAACTAATCAAAGTTGGGTTTTGGTACGACGCTCTCTCAAATACCTTCAATTATGACTTAATTATTTTCTTCCAATATCCAACTATTTCTTTTTATAACCGAGAAATCCGTCTGCAATTCGCCCGGCCCCTTGGACCAATATCAAGCTGTTTTTAGTGTTCCCATCGCTCATCAGTGCTGCTATCTACTCCCTCCGTTCACTTTAACTGCTCATTTCAAATTATTTCTCAAAATCAATTAAAGATTATGCACCAATTAATATGAACAACATCGTAAAATATGCATTTTGTTTCAATTTATCTTTCTTACTTTTCTTTTTAGTCCATCACATAAATAATGCCTAAAAGGTCATAGGATTTCATTTACTGAATGCAACTCATGGTAGTTGATGAAATTGCTATTGATGTTGGTGAAATATGTGCAGGGCATTGACAGAGAACGAGTTGAGATATATGTTGTTCGAACTCTCCAACAATATTGCCGCATCCATGTCAGATTTTCAAAAGATGCACTACCTTTGGAGTACTCGACATGCACCCATTAGCATTTTTGAAGAGTCAGCGCAATATAGGTTGAGATTGCATGCACACACCAATTGTGATCTCTCACAACGAGGGTCAATGTCATTAACCATTGATAAGGTGACATTCTTTTTAAAACGAAAATAATGAAAACACAAGACTTCTTGAGTTCTTTTTTATTTATCTTACATAATTTTACAGGATGATAGAATTTCTTAAAGCACATAAAACTGTGTGCTTGGGCTAGTTTTGCCACTTTATTTTACAACTGAATTACCAAATTATTAACCAAGCAAAGTGATATGGAAAAGTACTATAAATTCTTTATCACTCAAATGGAAATTGTTTCCAAACTATATATCCCCTTTGCTGAGGATGGGGTTCTGATTTCCTTTCTTCAGAACAAAAATCTTATACCAGCTCATGAATTTAGCTGTGAACTCTGCAGTGAAAAAAAAGAGTCGATCAACATTGATTCTAAACACGTTTCTTGTGTAAATCAGACGTTATATAAACTTGAAGTATGAGTTACCGGTGTACTTCTATACATATGGCCTAAAGGTGAATCTAAAGAGTCAAGAAAGTAAAAGCATAGCTGCATAGGTGAAAACATATAATCCTAAAAATTTATGTTTGTCCAGGTTTCATGATGCATGTTATTTACAAATGATATTGTTACAGTTAACGAAACTTGCAGATGAGAGTAGAGGAGCACACTCATCTTGGACAAGATTTCAACTGGGCAAGTTCCGCACCCATAGAAAATTATGGTGAAATAAGATTCAATAGTTGTGATGTCTAGGTTTAGTCCTCCAAGATAGTGAAAAATAATTCAAATGCTTGTATTACCTTCAATTTTCATAAATTTGTGAACAATCTTTTTTACTGCATCGTTATCACTTTTACCCTGATCGTGATCATTTGAATTTATCTGGAAGAAGGAATAATGAAATGTTGAGTTAATTATTTGACTCTATGATAATGTCTTTTAATGGTGAAATGTGTAAACTTCCTTACATTATACTTCATTTTCAGAATGTCCATGTCTTTGTGGAACTGGTCATCCAAATTACTCTTTAGTTCTTCAAACACAGTCTGCATATCACAGAATGGCGTAAAACAAAGTTAGTAAAAAGCTTCAATTATTTCAAACAAAAGGTATAAGGAGTAAGAAGCTCTTACATTAAAGATGAACTCAGCAGATACATTGTGCTCTATCAAATTCTGCAATTTCCCACGGATATCGTATAGCCTGAGAGAGAAATGAACTCTTGATGTTATTATTCTGAGTGCTGGAAACTCGTAATTGGGGAGTCAAGTAAGAGCCTTAATATGAAGTAAATAATGCCCTCATAGTCATAGAAATGTCCTTCCAATGTACTCTTTCCGTTTCATTTTATATGACAGTATTTGACTGGACACAGTTTTAAGGATAAAAGAATGATTTTTGGCATATACCAAAAGCACCCTTGTTAAACATATTGTAACATTTATATGGCTGTAAAATCATGTAAGTTTGAAGAGTTTTGAAAAATAGAAAGATATTATCCTTTTCGAAACAGACTAAAAAAAAAGAGTGTCACATAATAACTTTTTGATGATGTGAAATTATACTCACTGCTTTGGACTTTGCTCTTCAATTATGTTTTTAGCGATCTTTGCAATGTCGTCTTCCCACCCTGTCTTGATTTCTTGATTTTCAGTCAAGGAAGTGCTGATAATAACACATTCTCCTATAGTTAGTGGTGGACAATACAAAAGATGAATCTTTTCGCAAATAGACAATCCAGATAAACGAATGTATAAAATTCTATTCTGTATAAAAGCGTTACTTGAAGTGCCAGGTAGCTTCAAAAGAGCGAATTGCTTGGCGTAGGTTACTTTTAGAGTTACTAGCAATCCTCACTGCCATTTGGTGTGGTAGTTCTATTCCTTCCTGTTGTGCTATGAATTTCAAGACGTCTACAATCTGTCAACAAGAAATGATTTTTCGAGTTAATTTATGCATATTGAATCTCTAAGTATTATACTGATTGTGTAAAATATCTTTTATGTTCTCAATGTATATATTGGAACTGTGTGTACAAACCTCATCATCTGAAGGTTTTTGAAGATGAAAAACTTTGCAAATAGACTTAATTGGCTGGAGCTTTGTGCTATCGCTGCAGCAAAAGAAGACCTTATAACAGCCTTCATATCTCTCTATCATCCATTTGATATATAACAATGCGTCTGTCGATAGCTTGTCTGCCTCACCAAGAATGATAGCTGTGTACATTACAAAATAAAGTGATAACATTATGTCCAATTCTCGGTGCTAGCTAGAAATTGAAAAAAAAAGAAGGCGGTAATACCTTTACAGTTATCAGGATTTGGAGGTGCAGATCTGCTGGATGATTTGTGCTTTCTCTCTTTGATTAGTTGTACTAGGACATGTTTCTCATAGCCTTTAGTTTCAGAGAGATTGATCTCAACATGTTTGTTCGATTCCTTCACATTTACTTTGATGCTGGGAACTGATTCTCCCTGAAATGCATTTTGAGAATAAGCTACTTTCACTATCTTCATATTTTGTGGCCTCTGAACCTTAGTTTCCGAGTTTTGTATGCCTAACTTATCGAAAGAAATACAATAGAAAGAAAGATGGTAGGGGATTGATACCTTTAAGTGGAACACCTTGCACTTATCTCTTGCCTGTAAAAAAGCAAAGAGATCATCGCGAATCATGGAAATGTACGTTTAATTTTCTATTTTATTAGTGTTTTTTAAGTTGTTATAACAGATATCCTGTCTCATTTTTCAGGTTCCTAATTCCACTCGTATGCACAGTGTTTGTAGTAATCTTTGAAGTGACTTTATACTCGTGTAATTTATCGTTCCTCACATCGAGGTTTTATTACTGAAGTGTCAACACAACACAGTTTCTGAATTGAACTTTTAATATTTTTGTAGCTTTAAAGAGAATCCATAAACATACCTGTACTTTATCATGTCCATAAATTTTTCGAAGCAGAGCAAATATCATGGTTCTTTTCCCTACTCCTGGCAGTCCTGCAAATATGAAATGGCGAATACTACTATCTGTTTCTGCCTGCAAAATTTTACAATCGAAAAGGATTGTAGTGTGTTAGTATTCTTTTGCTATCAATAAGGAAAATTCCGAAAAAAAGTTGTTGAAGGATTAGTTTCATACCATAGCCTTCAATTCTAGTGCAATATTTCGATTGCATAGAAAATCTTTAAGAGCATTAGGCCTATACTTGTCAGCCCATGTAAATCTTTTGTCAATCTGTTTTTCAGGAACTGTCATATCTTTCACATTTGTGGTATCTTTGACATTTTGAGTTGATGAAGCTGGTAATGGTAGTAGTACTGATTCAATTTCTTCGTCTTGCGATGTTTGTAATATTAATGGAGTTGGTGGTGGAGATGGTAATGACAATTTTATCGGTGATGTTACTGGCGGTGCAGGGGCAGGGGCTGCAGGTAGTAGTACTATATTATTTGTTTGCATTTCTGATGCTCTCTCCCTCAAAGGCTTCCCCTGATCTAATTGTGAAATTCTACTTTTGCTTCTTCTTCTAACTCCTTTTGAATGTATACCAAGTTCTTCTCCGATTGTCGTTCTGATTATTTTTGTCTCTGATGAAGAAGGATCACGGATGTTCTTGTTCCCGGAAGAAACATTCAAGAAGGAGAATGCTCGTTCTTCTTTGCCTTTGCGTACAAAGTAAGATGCACTCCACTCTTGTACCTATTGTAACATAACATAAATATACTTACGTAATTAATAGTCATGCGCTCTGGATCTCTTAACACAAGTACGACGCTCTTAAGATATATTAGAAACTTCAATAATACGTACCTTGCTAGCTAAATTTGATTTAGAACTGTTACTTGTTGAAGAAGCTAATAAGCTGCTATCTTTCCCAGGAGTACTACCTGCTAACGACTTTTGTCGATTAATCTCTTTGGATGAATCAGTAAGTCCTTTGTAATATGGACTTCTTGCAGAGTACCTCTTTTCTTCTTGAATTGCATTTCTTTTGTTGAATTCATCGAGGTTATTACTCCTCGAGTTTTTTGAAAACGATGATCCTCTCTTTCTTTCCTCATCGACTTTTTTATGCCATGATGGTTTCAATGAGTCATCTGAATTTGTTGATCTGACATTTTGAGTTTCTGATATCCTGCAAGGAACAGATTTTGAACGCGGGATCGATGGATTTTTCGACATTATTGAAGAGCTGAGATTGAAACTTGCTGTTTTTTCTTTTTAGGATCAATTGAAAAGGACTATGGAAGTTAATGTTTGATGTGAATGAAAAAAATAATAAGATTTGTTTCTACAGTAGGTCCATGGGCGATCATTCAGAGATGCTACGTTATTAACAATGTTTTCTTTCTTTTTTGATCATCAGTGTACACAGTGGCGGAGTCAGAATTTTCATTAAGAAGTAAACACATGAAGAAGCTAAAGACGATCAACATCTACTGTATATACACATAGAAAATAATTTTTAACCGTGTATAAATAGTGTATATTGTTTATCGAAACCCCCTCGGCCTACCTAGCTCTGTTGCGTGGCTGTACTATTAATGTAGACAAGTATAGTCCATGCAAAAACAGCTGACTAATTGAGGTTAATTTATGTGTAGATTTTTAACTTTATTGTTTGGTTCCTTCCATTTCCAGGGATGTTTGTGCTGTGTATCACATCTTCTAACACCAGTTTTAATGTTTATGTATGAACACTATAAAAAACATTTATTTGTAATTTAGCAAAACGTTACGGGGGTTGGATGAGATGGGGAGTGGGGGTTCGAGGAAGTCAAAGGATGGGGCGTTGAGTGGGTGGGAAGAAGACAAATGAATTTGAAATGTTACTTATAAAACTTGTTTTTCCTACTATTATAAGGGATTTCATTTTTCTGAAACTTGTTTTTCTAGAGAAAAATATTTTTCAAAACATTTTGATCGATCAAATATGAGAAAATTAGAAAACATTTTCCTCTGTACCAAACGCGCCACTATGTTTATTCTATATGTGATTATCTTCTAAAAAATAAGTCATGTTGATTAGCTTTGTCATTTTATATTAGGTTACCATCCATGTTTATCTATAATTATCTTATAGGTAACTTAATTGTGTAACGCTCCACTATTGAGTCACTTCAAGAGTAAATCAATAACTCACCTTATGTTTTAGGAACCAAATGAGGAATCATACGTAGACTAGCTTGAACATTCGCCTGTTCTACAAAGCCCCTTAAAGTTAGAGTTGAAATTGTTTGACGCTCTTCTCCTTTCGAGTGAATTTAATTACCGTTTATGTGAGATCTACTTGCCCTAGCAACAAAATTTCAAACCCTTATTATCAAATGTCTTAATGAAATAATTTTTTCACTAATTCATTCGTAGTTTCCTTCACCTACGATGGGTATATATTTTACTTGTATTAAATGTAATTTAAGTAAAACAAGTAACTAAAAAAATAAAATAAGTAGACGTCACTATTCCTATTAATGGATTTATGATGTAGACATCTTATCCTACAAACACAATTTTCAGCTTTTTACATAAATGAAAAAAGAAAAAGAACAGCTTTTCTCCATGCTATTAAATTGTTTTCTTTATAAAAAAAGGAATATTTAAAAAAAAATAAAAAATTTACAAACAATAACCTTGTCAATGCAGTAGCTGTCAAAAGTTGATCAATTCTAACATATCATGACTCCAAATAATATTTAAATCATCATCTCATTCCAAACCTACCTTTTTATGTTTTCTGTCGGTTCAATATTTATATTGGGGTTCGACTGACTATTAAATGTGAATTGTGACACATTCAAGAGGATTCTTTTTTCAATTTAGAGTTTCAAATTCAAAATTTTTAATTAAGAATGAAAGAATCTCAATCATCCCACTGCAATCCAAATTGGACTGATAAAATAAAACCTTCAATAGAGAATAACAACCTACTTTGTAAAACTTGATTGGGTCAAAATTGTTACAAATATAACTCTTTAAGTATTGACTATTGTATATCTCGAAGGGTACGTACGTGTGGTGAAACTTTGGGATTTCCACAAATTTTTTTTAAATGCTACTAATTACAATTTACAAAGCTTGAACTCCCCATATTATATTATTCTTTTTTTTTTCCTGTGTAATTAATTGCATTAAAAATACATTTAATTAGTTTAATTATTTATGTCATTTTCCAAATGTGTACATAGTTGCCGCAGCGTATCACTTGGCGACTTACCTTTCAGATGAGATCATCTGTAATTATTCTCTACCTTGACAATTATTTTTCAGGACAAAACTTTTTTTTATTATTATCTCAGAAAACTTAACAACACTTGACGTTTGTATTAAATCAGATTATTATTGTCTCTATTTCAAAGTATTTGACCGTTACGCTATGTTTTAAGAAAGAAAACTAATAGTAATTGGAATTTGTAATATTTAACTTATACCATGATGAGCTCGTGTTGATCACATGAGATCCAAATAATTAAGGCATATTAGAATTTAGAATTTAGAAATGAAGAAAAGAGGAGGAAAATATATAGGAGTATACAAGTTATTACTCCCATAAAAGTTAATTTGACTAATTTTCAAAGTTAAATGAGATTACATTAATTTGATAGTTTAAACAAAAAAAATAGATATTCAAAAACTATACGAATTACTATAAATTGTAATTTTTTGCATATCAATATGATGAAAAATTACATTGAAAAATTATTAGTCAAAGTTATTATCATTTGACTCTAAAAAAAAAAAAAAACTATGACAATTAAAAGTAGATAAAGGTGTATATTTTTAACACATTAAAATGTTTTTGCTGAAGTCAGATTTATTTATTTATTCGAAAAAGGTCAAACTAGGAAATTAGATGCTTTGGAATTGGTTTCCCTTCTGGGATACACAAGTGGTGAGACAATTTTTTGAAAATCTATTTAGTCCATTCATTTAACACCTCTAGCTACCTTAAAATTAAAGTTGCTCTAATAATTATCAATGTCATTTTAGATTGTTGAATGAATTTTTAGTTATGCCACAAAGTCTGGGGAGTTGATTAAATTTAGAATTGCACATTGTATGATCAATTTTTGGGAGACGGAGAGGATGATGCTTCTAATAAAAAAAATTCCATTTTCATAATTAGTTGGAACATGAGAGGCCTGAGTAAGGATGAAGAAAACCCAACCAAACTATTCTATCACAATCTATATGTGCAAGTATAAAATTATTAACCATGCAGTAATTAACACTAGATCTTTTCAGTGTAAGTAATCACAAAATAAATTAAAATTGTGATATTTTAGTCGAATTAGTTTTCAACAAATCAGAGAAATATGGTTATACCTTTCATCATTGTATTACAAAAAGTAGTAGAAATTATAAATTAAAGAAAGTCTATATTTCAAGACCAAACTAGACCTCCAGCTTAATTAATGTCTGCATGTTCCTTGTTCAAAACCTCAATAACCTTGTTAGCTACTACACTTGCATACACTGTACAACCTTCACAAATCTGCATAAAATTGTCAAAAAATATTTAATTTTAAACACATACATATGATAAAATCACAAGTATTTGACATCATGAAGCCAAAAATATATATTAGTTAGTCCCTCCGTTTCAATTTGTTAATCTATTGTACTTTTCTTTTTAATCCATTTCAAAAAGAATATCGATCTGTTTCCCTTTTTGGCAACTCTATATTCCAGTTATCCCACACGATATATTTAAGACCACTCTTGATATATTCTACATATCTTTAGTTTTCGATTAAACTCTGTGTCAGGTCAATATCAGAGACAAACAAACTGAAACAGAAGGAGTAATGTAAATAGTGTAGAGAAAGGGGGATAATGAAGCACCTTGGAGTTTAAGAGGTAGCTATAGTGATCTCCAATCAACCCACCAGCAACATGTTGGAGATCCAGCTGAAGCTCATCAAGTGCTTTTGATACCAATAGAAGGCAATTCACTCCCTTCAGTATTTGCTTCTGCTGAACAAGTTTAACAATCACTTCATCTTCCATAATTCTCACATCAACTTCAGTACTAGTATTCTTGGAAGATTTTATTTGATGATGCCAATTAGTAGATTTGTTCATCATCACTTGTGGATCATCTTGATTAGCTTCCATGATCACTGCACCATCTTCTTCTACTATTGATCTTTGCCTTTTGATTCTCTCTTTCTTTAAATCTACTTGAATTTTTAACTCATTTACTCTCATTTTCAGCTCATGTATGTAGCCAATAGCATCCGCGATAATTGTTGCTCTATCATTCTGCTATTCAAAAAATTAAATTATGTCAATACTTTTTTTCGGAAACAATCTCTCTATCTCCCCAGACCCCAGCGCGTCGTGGGACTAGATTGGGTATGTTGTTTTAATCCCTAAACAAGTTAACCCTTTTTTAAGTCTCAAAATTTTGTTAGAGCAACAATTGATACTCCTTCATTCTTGAACTTCCAAAACCATGTAGATTGATTGCATAGCAAAACTTATAGCTCATATTTTTCCTAATCAAACAAGTTCATTTTCTTTTGATTCCACAAGAATGTAAGAACAACATAGACAAGATAAAAGCATACAAAATTCACAAAAAAATGAAATTTACCAACAGAAGGATTTGGTGCTAAAAGGCTCATTGGTACTACAACAACAAAAAATCCAGTGAAATCCCGCAAAGTAGGGTCTGGGGAGGGCATATATAGTGTATGCAGACTTCTGTTTTCGACAGACTCTCAGCTCTCATTGGTACAACTAGTAGTAATATTTACTTAGTGACATGTTTTTAACAAAACTAAACATGAAATATTTAAGGACTATTAAATACTTACATACCTTTGAGGGATTTGGGATTAAAGTCCTCAATGCTTGGAACTTGTCACTAAAATGAACTCTCCTTTGTTTCTCAGAAGCATGATGTTTGATATCTTTACCTAATTCCCTCTTTTTAATAGCTGCAGAATTGATCATCATATCTCCACTTAACTCATGAAAACTCCCATCATGGTACAAACTACCTGTTACCTCTTCCTGATCATGACCATGGCTAAACAAAGAACCCGTCCCGGAGCTTCCTAATCCATAGGAGGACCCATGTGGAGAAAGATGAAACAACTCTTTGAATAAACTAGATTGTGGGGTACAAAGATTTAAAGGCATATTCAATTGTGGGGGTTCATAAAAAAGATTAGTTGAAGTTGCCAAAAGGCCTAATGATGATGATGGAGTAGTAGTACTCAAGAAATTTGATGGATTAGAAATGGGGTAACTAAGTTGTTGATTGTTGTAAGGATTAAAACTAATTTCTTCCCAATTTTGATGAAACCTTGTGTTGGGGTCATGCCCAAATTCTAATTGCATATTCAAGTTCATGTTTTCACTAGAATGCAACTGTTGCTGCTGCAGCTCCACTAATCCAGATGTTGCAATATGATTTTGAAGAAAACTTTTTTCATCTTGCTGATGATCAGAAGTAGGATGAAAAGACAAACTTTGTGATGCATACATTCTTTACCCTTTCTGATGAAATATTGTTGTTCACTACACCAGTAGTAATAGTACCAGTACTACTACTTTTGGTTGTTGAAAAGAGTGAAAAATAGCAGAAAACTCTCAAGTTTGAAGCAGGAAAAATGAAGAATGGAGCAGTTGTATTTGAGAAGAAAAGTTCAAAAAAGAAGAAATGAGAAAAGTAGTGAGAGGTATAGCCTTTATAAGGTAGAAGAAAGGGAAAAAGGACAGTAATGGCTTTTCTTGTGTTTGAGACAAAGTTTGTTACTGAGATTCCAAATATTAGAGTGGGGTCCTCTGATCATCTCCGTACTCCAGTAGTTTCTGTTTCTGCAACTTGATTTGCAGTACTACAACAACAACGACAACAACAATAACCCGGTATAGTCCCAAAAGCGGAGTCTGAGAAGGATAGAATATACGCAAATCTTATTATTATCTCAAAGAGGTTAAGAGACTGATTTATTTGTTGAGGAAATTCTAAAGAAAAAAAAAAAGATTACCATTATTTTCTGTGTCCAGTAACAGTTCAGTACATATTTCTTTGATACTTTGCTATGTATATGTATAGTTGGTCCTGGCAACATTGATAGTTACATTTGAAATAAGAAGATCTTTTTTTTTCATTTTATTCAATATTCCTTCTGATTCTAATAAGTGTAAAGAGGGGTTATAGTATGTAGTTATGTACATTATGACCTTGTACATTGTTGCACTAATAAAGCTTTGCTTGTGTAATCATGGTTGTGGTGCAACGGTGGAATTACTTCACGCTTAATGAGAGGTCTCGGTTCGAGTTTTGAGTATGGAGAAAATCTTGTTGGAAGCGTCACTCCTAAATGAATCATGCAGTGCGCAATCCAAATTAAGTCGGAGATTCAATGTAGACTCCAAACACCGCGAGCAAAACTTTTGCTTGTATAGCTAGGTTATAATATAAAGTCCTTTGTTTCAGTGTCTTCAGAAAATTGGGGGTTGTCTATAACCACCACAACTTACTCACAGGTAATGCCAAATATGTAGTCCCTTCGTATTAATTTGTTAGTTTGTTTTTTATTTGATACGGTATTTAATTAAGAGCAACTTTTACATATAGCAAATATAAAAATTATATTTGTATGATATAGCTATAGTTTGCATAATTGCGTTCCATAGCAAACTTTATGTTTGCTATGACTATTAATATGTATATTTCGTTATACATATATATACAAAGAAGCAATTGTATAATTTGTTTCGGTATGCATATACAAAAGAATCAATTGTATAATCTGTGTTTGTATAAAGCGAGAAAGAGAGAAAGACAAAAGAAAACTGGGCAGGGGAAGATCTGTATTTGTATAATCATAAGTGTATAGGATGAAAATATATGTATTTGTATTTTTATATACAATTTTCTCTCGCTTTATACAAACACAAACACAATTTATACATTTGTGTTTGTATAAAGTGAGAGAGGCGAGTGAAATCTGGGAGAGTGGCGAGCGAGATCTGGGAGAGGGGAGAGAGGGGAACGAAAAGATATGTATATATACAATTTTCTCTCGCTTTATACAAACACAAACGCGTTTTATACATTTGTGTTTGTATAAAGTGAGAGAGGCGAGGAGAGACTGCCCAACGAGAAACGAGAGTGGCGAGCGAGAAATTCAAGGAGAGAGGCGAAATGGCAACAGTTTGCTACGGGTTACAATTAAATCATATTGTGGTTATAGCATTTAATTTGAATTAATAGTTTGCTATTTTATACAATTTTCCCTTTAATAAATAAGGAATTTTTTTAATTTTTTTTATACTAAACTAAAGATATGTAGAATGTAACAAAATGTCTTTCAATTATGTGATATTGAATCTGTTATATAAAAAGTTAAAATTAAAGAGTTTTCAAAAAACCAAAGAAGCGTGCTTTATGAAACGAATTGAAAAAGAAAGTAAAACGAAATAAATTGAAACATAGAAAAGTATTTTTGGAAACAAAACTGTGCTTGTTTTTTTTTTTCTTTTTTATAATTTCATGCTTGCAACCGTATATTGTTTATATCCTATTCTTTTTAACATATTGAGCTTGGACCAATTCAAACATGGTTGAAGCCTTGAATTGTAGTGCCAAATAGAAAAACCCTAATGATAACAATTGTAGACTAACCAACATGGTGGGTTGTGGTACATTGATGAGATTGTTTCATCTTTAATTAGAAGTCTTGAATTCGAGCTCTGAGTATGAAAAAAAATCTATTGGGAGCGTCACCTTCTATGAGCCCTACGCATAATTTAGTCGGGCTCCAACATAAACTTCGAACACCGGGTGAAAAAAAACATTTGTAAACTAGCAAGAAACTAACATGTAGACAAGGCCCACTAAATAGGAAGGTGCACATTTGTGTTTTTCCAAAACAGTGTAACTGCATAATATACATAGACACAGATCTTCTGCAGCACAATTTTTATTGGGAAGCTACAGCCTACAAGCATCTCTTATTTGTACCCTTGTTTATCTCAAATTGGTAATGGTCTTCATCAACATTTTGACTCAGTATTTTTGTTTTTGGCTTAATACATCGATAACCTCTCAAATTTGTTAACAAATTTTATTTAGGCACTCGGAATTAGCTAATCACCTGAATACAAAATAAAGTGTTCTCATTAGACACTTTTTGTTTAAATTTTGAATAAACTTTTACGTGTGATCTTGTATGTTCATAGTTAATCATTTAATTGAAAGATGTCATCTCCTTCAATTATACACATTATCCTCAATTGAAACATTTCCATGGTTGTACGACTTATTGAGATCAATTCGCATAATTAAAGCCAATCACATATTTTAATTAGTTAACTTATCTACATAATGAGTATATTTGAGAACTCATGCAAAAATATATATTAAAATTTTGAATTGAAAGTATCTAATTTTTTTATCATATATTTAGGTGTTTAACTGAAATAAACCATAATTTAAGTGTTCAAATTAAATTTACTCAGAATTTTAGAGGCTATTGATATATTAAGCCTTTTTATTTTATCAACCACATCTTCCATTATCAGTATGATAAACAGATAGTTGTTATTAATTGACAAGATGGAATTAATAGGTTTATTATTTAAGTTAAGATACACTAAAATAATCAATATGAGTTTGTGGTGCAATAGTGAGATTACTTCATCCTTAATCTCTGTTAGGAGTGCCATCTCCATTTGCATGATTCGGATTCAGGGCTCTAATGCAGGCTTCGAACCCCGAATGAAAAACCAAAATAAATAAATAAATAAAGAAACACTAAAATAGAAGGGGAAAAAAATTATACAATAATTCCATTCACGATATGATATTGAAAGTGTAGAAGTCTATTTTTTGTTTACACTAACTACATAGATTAATTAATACTATGTTGCCAAAGCATATATATTCCTTATTAGAAATTAAAGATGTCAAATTAAACTTGAGTAAATTAGCCAATCCTGTGTTTGTTTCATGGATTTCAACAAAGTTATTACTCCTAAATCACTAAATTAATCACTATCATCCACTCTGGCTGCTTAAACTTTCTAGAAATTAATCTGCAATAGACATACCAAAGAAATATGAGGCCACTGTCAGAAAATCAAATGTGACAAAAATCAAGATAAATAGAACATGAAACAAACCAGAAAAATAGAACGATTAAAACATAAATATTTTTTTTTTCTCAATTTATGTGATATCATTCGAATTTCGAGAAAGATAAAGCAAGGTATACCATTTATTTTGTACAACAACAAGTGGTCCAGCAATTGAGAGAAATATTTCAAGTTCTTTTTTATTAGTACTATTATTATTGTAAAAGTGGACAAAAGAAGCCTTCTTACACTTTTTAAATGCTTACCAAATTCATATTTAAAAACAAAATAATCAAAATGCATATACTTCTAACTGCTTGTCTGGGTGTACTTCAGAAAACATGCCCAAATTTAGAAATTGAAAGCTCATAAATTTTTATTTGACTCATTTTTTTGAATTTTTTCTATATATTCTTCATTATTACATGGCCCCCACTACTGTAAACTCTTGAAACTGAAAGAAGACAATGAGACATCCATAATTTCCCTTTTGATGATGCTCAAATAATGTAGTTCATCTATTCCAATATAATAATTGCAACTTTATATTTATGAAATAATAAATATGGTGAAGAAAAGAGGGTTAGGACAGTTTTGTCAGTTTTTCTCATAAGAAGATGATTCCAATGATGTGTTAGATAGGAGTCCCATCATAGGACAGAGATATCAACTACAATAACATATCCAATGTAATCTCATAAATCGAATTTGAACAGTGTAATGTGTACACAATTTTATTCCTAGTAAAAGTAGAAATATTGTTTTCGATAAACGTTCATCTTGCATATAACAAATCAGGACAGAGAGATCAAAAACACAAAATATAAGTATGCCAAGACTTATTTGGTGGTCTAATCCCCTTATGTTCATTGTATTTTGTTTTTCTTCTCCCTAATATAAACAACTAACAACATACCTTGTGAAATATCACAAGTAGGGTCTTGGGAGGGTGGTGTGTATGTAACTTCGCCCCCTACTTTATGAGGGTAGAAAAGTTATTTCTGATAGATCGTCAGCTCAAATAAAACACAACAAAAACAAGAAGGAAAAGAGAACACGAAGGAGCATCAACAAATAATACGACAAGAGGGAAGAAGAAAGATTACCATAAATGAAAGAGCTGAAAACTTAATTAATAGCTGTTAGTTGGTGCAATTGCTGCATACTGTATGTCCACAACCTCAATAAGCTTCTTGGCTATTGCACTTGCATACACAGTTGATCCTTCAGAAATCTGCATATAAATAAATTTGATGATTAGACAAAAACATTCAACACAACATGAGAAATTCTAAATGTAAACACCTTCAAATCAAATCAAACCAACCTTTGAGTTAAACAAGAAGCTATAGTAATCACCAATAAGTCCACCAGCAACATGGTGAAGATCCAATTGAAGGTCATCAAGAACCTTAGATGCAAAGAAAAGACAATTAATCCTCTTCTGCTGAACAAGTTTGACAGTAACTTCATCGTCAACAATCCGAACATCAACTTCAGTATTCTTAGACCTCCTCTGAAGCCATGAACTCCTTAATGAGTTCCCATTGTATGATTGTTCCACTTCATCCATTATTTGCTTTGCATCAGTACCATCCATGGAAATAGTACCACCTTCTGTCTTTTGCCTCTTAATCCTATCTTTATTGCATCTCTTCTTCTCAACCATAAGTTTTAACTCATTCACTCCCCTTTTCAACTCATTGATGTAATCAATTGCATCCTTCACTATTGAGGCTCTATCATTCTATCAACACCAAAAAGACAAGGTATCGATCGATAAGTAGTCCATCATATTAAACAAAAAAAAAGATTAAGAGTGAACTAGTATATTATACCTTGCTTGGATTAGGAACCATACTCCTCAAAGCTTTATACTTGTCATTTAAATGCACCCTCCTCTGCCTCTCAGTAGCAAAATGTTTAGTCTCTTTTATACCATCTCTATTTTTGGCTATATCATTCATACCAGCAGAAAACTCAAAAATCCCATTGTCAAAAGGCCTTGTTTCTCCATTTTCTTGGTATAAACCCTGATCCTGTTCCTCCAATCCATTAAAGAAAGAAGTATTGTTGTTGCTTCTCAAGTTTCTTAAGCCATAGCCATGTGGAAAAGAGTGGAACAATTCTCTTAGTAAAGGGGGTTGTGGGGGTAGATTCAATGGGAGTACTAAAGAAGAAGGATCATATATTGCAGTTGAAGTTGATGCACCGCCGCCATCAATGTCACCTATAAGGCCTAGTGAAGTTAACAAATTTGGGGATTTTTGAGGAAGTAACGATGATTGTGAGCATCTTGGTAATGGAAACATGTTGAGAAGATCAGGGGTTGTTAAATATGGAGGTTCAGATATCGGATTCGAGAAATCTTGCTGATGAAAGTTGTTGTTGTTGTTGTTACTATTATCATTGTGTTCTTGATTTTGGTATGGAGGAAAATTCATTTCTCCCCAATTCGATTGATCACAAGACAACCCTTGATTAATAATATTATTATTAGATTGATCTTGCATGTTATTATTATTGTAACATTGTTCCATTTCAAGATTCAGTTGCTGCTGAAATTCCATTTCCAACGCCGCAGCAGCTGCTGCAGCAGCAGCCACATCTTGTTGGGAGGAATTATTGTTGTTATGATATGTATGTTCTTGTATGGCAAAAACATCTTCTGTTAATCCTTCATGCTGCACATGATGAGTAGCAGGATCATAACAAACACTTTCTTCTACATACATTTTCTTGCTTTTTTTTCTGTTCTACTTCTGCAGACCTGTGAAACAGAACAAAGGACATAAAGATACCATTTTCAAGAAATTAAACATTACTGCTCTAGCAAAAAAAAAAGTAACTTTACCTAAACTTATAGTACTAAAAGTTTGCAATCAAGAAAGTATATAGCTGATTAACTTCATGAGATAAAACAAGGGAAGCTGTTGAACAGTCCCATAATATGAAGAAGAAAGGATGAAACAGAAAACAAAAAAGGGAAAAAAAGGAAGAATTTTGAGAAAAAGTATTGTAAAGAGAATGAGAGATGCTGTTGTGGGATTGGCTAATAAAGGTTGGTTGGTTGGTTTTGGTTTAGGAGACTGAAAACTAAATATATAGTATATAAAGTTGTAACTTGTATACTTTAGTTTTTATTTTCTACTCGGTGTTTGATAGGACTGGGCATGATATGGTAGATTTCGGATTTCATATCGACATTGAAAGTTTTGATATCGCGGTTTCAATATTATGATATGCATGGGAAATTTTTTGGTATTTTGGTACGGTATTTAGAGATGACAATGGGGCGAGGTGGATGCGGGGTAGGGTGGGTTTAAGGCTATGCGGGGCGGGACGGGTTTAAAGTTGTACTGGGTGGGGTGGGATGCGGAGCGGAATAAAAATTTTACGGGTTAAGCTCAACTTGCCCCGCCCCATTCCATTGCCATCCATAACGGTATTCGATATTCGTAAGAAAATTATGTTATGTATACAACTCATCTATATTATTATAATACTAAAAATATATAAAATAATATTAGTACAGAAGTAATAGATTTTAGATATTGAAACTTTAACTATTCAATTTTGGATGAAATATTTTTTCCGTGTATTGATTAACGAAGGATATTACTTGTACATTCTTTTGATTATTTTTACATGTGTACGATGTAAATATGGTATAATTAAGATATTTATTGAAAATTTGAAGTCATAATTCTCTATTAAGTATCATATTAGTATATGAAAATCGAAGTCAAACAAATTATAATTATCAATTTATCGTACTAACCAAATTATACCTAATTAGTATGGTATGAAAAAATTATAGAACTTTTTCAAACCCCAATTATCGAACAAAAATTTTCAATACTATACTATGTCCACCCTGGTTTCTGATATCCATCCCAACTAAATTTAAATTTACGTTAAGTCTAGGAAAAACTCACACCAAAGACAACACACTCTCTAGCAAAAACAATTTTATAGTCAAAACCTGAATTCAAAATCTCTTTTCCCTCCGTAACATTATTATAATTTTTTTATAACAACAATCCTATATAACATTATTTTACTACACTAATCAATTTTTCATGTTATACTTCTTACATTATTTTAATCTATACCAATCAAATAAAATTTAAACTCTTATAAGTGTAGAACGATAATTTGTTAAATAATCAAAAAAAAATATTCAAACAAACAACATCATTATACACAAGTAGGCATAAGTATGACTGTTTAAATTAGTTGGAGTGGGCAGTTTGCATGGAGGAAATTACTGAAGAGTGGGTCCCTTTACCACATGTCATTAGAATGATAAACAAATTGTTACTCTCAACTAACAATATCTCCTCAAATATCACCATTTGCGTGAATATGTATACTATCTTCCAAACATTTTTACTTCAATTTATATCCCTTGTGCATTTTGAAATCAAACTTTGATAAAACAGTAATTTATTTATGAAAAAGGGTCAAAAATATCTTTTAATTGTGTGAATGAATAAAAAATATTCTTCATTATGATTTGGTCTAAAAAATGCTCGTCATCAATAATTTGATTCAAAAATGTCCTTATTGTTACTTAATAGGTCAATACCTATATATGTTGACGTCAATATTTTGACTTGGGTTTAGTAATTATTGGGGCATTTTTGGACCAAACTATCAACGACAAGAACATTTTTGGACCAATATATTGACAACAAGGCATTATTGAGCCAAACTATAAATGAAGGACATTTTTTTACCCTTCTTCGTTTATATTATCAAGTGTTTCTATTTGAAAGCAAAATAATTAATCAAAAAGGAAGCCACAAAGAAAACACTATCTGAGTTGCTTAGGGATTGATTTCCCCTGCCAACCGTCTTCTCGATCAAGTTCATCACATCAAATTTTTGTATGATCTGTAAGTTATTGTATAAGAGTGAATTAACCCATGATGCACGCCTAAAATATAGCGACTACAAATTTTTTTGGTTTAAAAAGAAAAAAAATTGAACTACATAGAATGCTAGTTTGATTTTTCATGACCAAAAAATTAAACTATTTAATTACTACTACCTAATAACAAGGTACTTCCTCCGTTCACTTTTAATGGTCATTGTTTCTTTTTTTTTAGAGTTAAATGATAAAAAATTCGATTAATATTTTACGATGTATTTTTTCAATCATATTGATATGAAAAAATTGTAATTTATAGTATTTTTCGTATAGTTTTTAAATAGCTATTTTTTTTGTTTAAAATATCAAATTAATATAATCTAATTTAATTTTAAAAATTAATTAAATTAATTTTTAAAAAATATAATATGACAATTAAAAATTGACGGAGAAAGTAGTGTAATGTACAAGGTACATGATAACGACAATAGTCAATGTCATACTTCCTAGCAGAAAGTACTACTAGCATTATTTATGTAACCAATTGTGTATGTACATAGTTGGAATCAAGATTTTTAGTGAGTGGAATATAAATATAATCTATGTTTTTAATAATAAATTTAATAAAATTTATTATTAGTAAGTAACAATCAATTCTATTCGGATTTAGTTAATTAGCTACATCTTTTATATTTAGAGTAAATTAATTTATTCCATTCTATTAGTCAAATTTAATTATAAGAAGTACTTCCTCCGTTTTATATTACTTGATTTAAGTTGACCCTACACACGTTTTAAGAAAGTTTTAATTTAAAAGTGTATTTTTACTAAACTAACTTTATTAGTGATATTTTAAAATTCTAAATTTGATTACTGATAGTTTATTTAGTTATTTAATACTAAGGATAGTATAGGGGAAAAAATCTCTTAATTCGTTAAAATGAACAAATAAATAATTAAAATATCTATTTTTTGATATAATTAAAGATCAAATAAAATGAAATAAAGAAAATACTAACATCTTATAAAATATCTTATTTTTGATTGAAGAAAAAAAGTTCATATCTTATTTAAGAAGTAATGGATAATATGAATCCCTTAGTTAACTTCTTTTTATTTTTTATTTATATCAAGTGCAAAACCGATCATATATATTTTCACCTAATTTATTTTTGGTCCGTTTATATACTACTTGATCCACTCGTTTGTCATTCTTACCTATAATGTTTATCAGTGCACTTGAATTCTAAGTCCAATTAATTTATTTACATAATACTGTGAATTTATGATTATATTTGGCTTCAAAAATATAAAAATGTTACTAACTCTTAATTGGCAAGTGATAACATCACCAGTGTTTATCGCCGTTTAATGTGAAATCATAGAAAGTTGATGTAAATAATTTTTAGGCTTATCTAAATTAATTTGAACCTTTGACCTAATCAGGGCCGTTTCGACTATAAAACCGCTTACCAGCTCGAAGCTAGCATGAGATTAAAATGTAATAACAATATTAGTTATGTACGCCTAATTTTCATTCAGCTTTTTGCTGCGTATATAACATCATATTGAAAGATGGAAATTATATTATAAGACTTTCTGACGCAAATTCAAATTACATTTGCTAGATGGAAAAAAATTAATATAAATTAGAAATATACTAGTATATATCTTTTTTATTAATAAGCAATAGAATAATTGATTAGTACTCCTATTTGATTTTGTTACCCATATTGTAACAACAATAGCTTCACAATAGGGAACAGCCAAAAATAAAGTGTTTCCAGTAATGTTGTTAGCTGTAGAAGCTCAATCATTGACTATAATATATGCTGAAAGGTCGATCACACTTTTCTTGTGACTCCCAACTTGGATCATGCAGTTACTCACTAATATTAATTATACATACTCATTTAATTTTAAAAAAAAAATTGGAATGAAAGTATCGGAAACATCTTCTGTACCCTCCACAAAGAGTAACGTTTGCGTAAAACCTGTCCTCCATAAACTTCAGTTGTAGAATTAAACGGGATATGTTGTTGTTGTTGTTGTTTTGATGGATGAAATTATCAGAAATTCTTTTTCTAATTAGGTAATTCCGAAAATATACCTTAGTAGTTGTCACTAATTTATACGTCCAGTTACACTATTTTGTTACACTTGATAATCATTAGTACTAATTATCTATTGCTGCAGGCTAATGGCTAATGGCTCACCTAGTCACCTACACTAGTTAAGTTGTTGATCTACAAGATCATAAAGAAAAAGCATTTGTAAATTTACTTAATTAGGTCTTTGATCTCTCACGTGTGAGTCTGATTTTTTAGTTAAGCGTGTGATTCTTTTCATGTGTTGCAGAGGGATTCGAAAGAGCTATTAGTGCGCAAAAGCAAACTTTTAATTACGTAATCATATTATGTCTCAAACATATCACTCACGTACCGGTTCTGTTTTTTCTTTCTTTCTATATGCCAATCACGGAGAAATTATTCCTTTTTTATAATGGATGAAAAATAAAAATTTGACACACCTCTCAATTGAGTTGGTTCGAAACTTTTATATTTTAGAATTTAGAATTAGACAAGGAAAGAAATTAATCCACTCAATGTAGAAGAAAATTAAACTCTTTTCCTACTTAAATTACAAGTAATGTTTGAGGAGTCCTCTCTAACTTAATTAATAATTAGTATTCCCTCTGTTTAAATTTGTTTGTCATATTTTGACTTGACACAGATTTCAAGAAAACAAAGAGGACTTTTGAATCTTATAGTCCTAAATTAAAGATATGCCAAATGCATCAAAATACATTAAATCTTGTAATATTAAACATGTCACGTGAAAAGTTGCTAAAAAGGAAAAGAGTCATTGTTTTTTTAAACGGACTCAAAAGAAAGTAAGGCAAACAAATTAAAACATAATACTGAGTTTTACCGAATCCGTAGCTAACGGAAATTAGAAGATATATTTTCTGTTGTTTCAAGAAGCTAGCTGAGATGCTTCCCAATACGTCACAGTGCTCTACCACCTAAGAACTCTGCTGCTAATTGCATGTTTCCCTTGTACGTCAATTATTGTCTTTTCGATTGACGATGAAGAAAGAGAATTCTAGTTCAGTTCTCCACCTTAACGACATAAATTGGATTGATTAAATTCTATTGTTTCACAAGAATTTAGGTCCAACACAACTCAAACATCTCAGGATTGAGTACAATATTCTTGTCTTTGTTTTATAAGAAATCTTTGTGTGAACGCAACCAACACAACCTCTCTCAAGCCATTTGAGGCTAAGTTTGCAGTTATGAGTATCATGTTCATCGAATTTTTCGTCTTTTGGTTATAAACTAAGATTAATATATCCATCGAATTCAGAATAGCATTACTAATAACTTATGTGAGATTTAGTCATAAACTAAGATGTAGTCCTTTGCAGATAAGGTAACTAGGAAGAAATCACTTGGTGTGTGTTACCTTTGCTGAGGCTTGAACTTTTGTTCCCCGCGTTGTAACTCCAGTTCTTCGACTACTTGGTCATCTCCTTGAGGGCTAAGCAAAATCTCTCATGCCTTCTAACTGGCAACTCTGGACTTCAAATCATAATGCTTAGAAGGTAGAAAGCAATTAGTTAATGACAAAACTAATGGCAAGCTGTATTTACTTATACATGTAATGTTTGATGTGCAAACTGCAAAGTGCAAGTATACCAACAATAATCACAGATGATGTCCACGACTCATGAGCTATGTGTAAATACTTTATTACTATTCTAAAAATTTTGTTACAAAATGTACGAAGGAATTGTCCTAAAGCTCTTCTAAGTGGCAAAGCTTCTAAATAATGTCGAGAATTGAAGCCTGAGATCAACTTGACAAAATTTCATTTTCGGATAAAGCTACCTATTTCATTGCACAGAGCATTTATGTGGGCTTCGTTCAGGTAAAAGAGGCAAGCTGAGTAAAACAGAGTAGCAACATATAGAAGAGCAGTGGTTGCACAAGTGTCCTATCTAACTAACCATTCAACTCAGGTAATAATTGCAGTTTCTTTGTACCATTCAAACTATGCAAGACTCACTTCCGTCTGATGAGGCCTCTGTACCAATTAGATGAAATGTCAATTGCTCAACCATCACATATATGTCTTTACTTCGTGGATGGGCTTTGTCGCATCTCCTAAATTCGGAAACAACACCATCAAGTTCAATGGAGCTACATCCAGGGACTTTCTTTATTTTCTGTCTCTTCATTGCTTTTCTTACTTCTAAAGCATCTTTCCATTTACTGACTGAAGCATATGTGTTTGCCATCAGTATGTATGTACCATCTTTTTCAGACTCCATATCGACAAGTATCTCAGTCACATGCTCAGCGAGATCAACTTTTCCTTGGATCCTACATGCTGCTAATATCGATCCCCAAATAGAAGCATCAGGTTCAATTGACATGTGTTTCACAAACTCCATTGCTTCATCTATCAAACCTGCACGACCCAACAGATCAACCATACAGCCATAATGCTCTATTCGAGGTTTTAACTTGTGCACTCTCCACATATCTGTAAAGAACTTGTGACCCTCTTCCACCAGTCCTCCATGACTGCAAGCTGTGAGAACACCTACAAATGTGACTTCATTTGGTTGTATACCAATACCAAGCATCTCATAGAAAAATTTAAGTGCCATCCGTGTCTTTCCATGTGTGGCCGAACCAACTATAACGGATGTGTATGAATAAACATCTTTAGTAGTCATACTTCCAAAAACTCTAAGGGCATCGTCCATGCTTCCACACTTTGCGTACATATCTACAAGAGCATTGCCCACAAACCCAGCTACTTGTATCCGATTTCTATCTATATATGTGTGCACCCATTTCCCAACTTCTAGCGCCCCTAAATTGCTACAACAGTTTAGAACACCAACTAAAGTATTCTCATCAGGCTTTACTCCTTGATCCTGCATTTCATTAAACACACTCAAGGCCTGTTTAAACTCCTTTCTTTGAGCCAATCCAGATATTACTGTATTCCAAGAGATCACATTTCTCATCGGCATCTCTCTGAAAACATTAAGAGCAACATCGCGTTCACCACATTTTAAGTACATATCGACCAATGCATTCCCAAGAAACACATCGAAACTCAACTTACGACTCTGCACATACTTGTGCAACTTCTGTCCCAATCTCAAATCCCCTAATTTTGCACAAGCAGATATCACAACAACCATCATCCTCTCGTCAGCCCTTAACCCGTCATCTACCATCTCAAAAAACAAATCCACTCCTTCCTTCCAATAACCATTGTCCACATACCCCTGAATCAAAATAGTCCAAGATACCAAGTCTCTCACAGAACTTCTATCAAACACCTTCCTTACACTCCCAACACACCCACAAACACCATACAAACGCATCAAATTGTTCACTACATACAAATCCAACACAAACCCATTTTTTATCACATGGGCATGAACCAATCTGCCATATCTCAGCTCACGTAACTCTACACACGCCTTTATAACAAGAGGGTACGTGTATTTATCCAAATCTAACCCTTTACACATCATTTCAACATACATTAACAAAGCAAGTAAAGCATTTTCCTTACATTTAGAACCTAAAACACATTTCATTAAAGAATTATAAACATCGGTATCTGGGTCATGTATTTGAGTGAAAAGAGAGTGGATATAGCTCATATCCTTAGAGGGTATTGAAGAAGAACATAAAGATATGATTTTGGCGTAAAGGGACTGTTGGGAACTAGTTTTGGTGATTAAAGTATTGAAATTGAATTGTTTGGTTGAGTTACTGGTCTGGATTTTGTGAAAGACAGAAGGGTCTTGAGAATTTACAGTGCAACCAAAAACTAAGGCCATGGTCGTTAGAACATTTGATTTCTTATTCAGAAACACATAGAAAAAATAATATGGATGTTGAGCTCCATAAATCGAAACTGTTCACTGTAATTTGGGACTTAGATGAATCACGACGGACTTTGGCGGGAAGAATTATCGAACAGATTTTTACATGATCAATGGAAGAGCGTGCTGATTGGGCATAAATACTTTGGTCCAACCAAAATTGTCTTATCCACAAATAACCATTTTCCAAATCCGCTAATATCTTCTTTCAATGTCTTTTGAGTCTAGTCTATCTCATAGAATTTGTCATAGGGTCTTTTAAGTCCGCATGACACATAGAATTTGTCTAGTGCAGTCCCATGAATAGCAGAGAATTTACCACTGCTCACCCGAAAGGTTATCCTGGAGTTTCCAAAAAAAAAAAAAGGCTAACCAAAAATGCAAATGTCATAAAGTTTTGAAAACAAAGAAAATGCTAATATAACATGACTTGTGAAATTTTAAAGGGCAATGACTATCTTTCAAAAATCCGAGTGGTTAGTGAGCGCTATTTCTACTTTATTTATGAGTTGTGAGCGATAGGACAGTTTTGGGGTGATGTCCTAATAACCAATGGATGGTGATCCATCGGTATGAATTTAACCCAATTTTCTAAAATAAGTTTCCAAGCTTAAAAACAGGCATTTTCCAGATTTTTAAAAACCATAGCATCTAATACGAAAAATTAGCCATTTTAACAACAGGAAACAGTTGAGCCAAGTATCAACCAAAGCAAAAGTACTAACTTTGGGATGCACATAAAACACATCTGTATCACTTTGACAGGCCAGAGCAGAAGAAATCACTTTAAGTACTAATAATTCTCAGGTCTCAACCTTTTGTTTTATCATATCTAAACATCTCTAGGAACAAGGAAATGTCGTTCTCCGTCTTTGTAATTCAGCTTGTATTTAGGGGACAAAAATTGTATGTCATTCAGAAGCACACTGACATCCTCGTGTGAATAGTCTCTGGCAAAATAATGTCATAGATCGTCTACTCCAAAACCATATACTATACGACTAATAATTTACAGGAAGCTGAAGCCTCTTTGGAGATGATTAGAGACTCATGTTGCACAAGAGAAATCTTCATCAAAGACTTGAAGTTGCTAGTACTAGAATCAAACACGGGCTGCTTCAAACCTGTTCGAACATGTCAGTATTTAGAACAGTTTGCAACTCGTATGAAAATAAATCATCATGTATGTACATGTACTCCTAAAGAAATGTTATTACCGTTTTATAAGAGTTGTACACAAGGAAAGTGTTATTACTTGTGAAGAAATAGGATGACAATTACAGGAAAGTTGCCAAAAACAGAAAAGTATGAGAAATGCAGAATCTGAAGTTATTCACATGCATAAAGTTTGCAATGAGTTTATAAGCTAGGGATCCCATCTGTAATTGGAATTTCAAGTGTAGCTAGTTACCTACAAAGTAGTTGATCATCTTATCAATGTTATCCAAATATGCTAAATTTTGTTCATCATATACTTTAAAGTTCAACTGATGCAAACCACGTGAGAAAAATGTAGGAACCTTCAAAATTGACAGTTTATGTGATTACCACCGGACCACCCTAGTTTCAAAAAGAAGTAGCTCCAAGCCTCCCACTATAACAGCTTGCCTGAACAAAACAATGGCAACATGCTTATAGCAACCTCCAAGTGTGAACAAAATACACTACTAGATCAAGAAAGCGCCAAACAAAATTTTCGTGTAGCTGATCCATCTTTACAGCTCACAAAAGCTCGCGTGCAAAGCAGCTGACAGCATATACATGCTATCAAGTAGAAATTCTTGTTCTGTCCTTTTAAGTATTTACCTTAGAATTCTATGAGTTATTTATCTTGTTCTCTTCATCAGAATGCTGTTTTATTTATTCTCATTCGATGATACTCGTACTTTAGAAAGAACCATTGTGCAGGAAAGAAAAACTAACACACTTCAAGTTCAGCTGAATGAAACAGTATGCTTTATATATGCATAAAGGAATGTAAGAACATGCAAAAGATCCTTCAACAACATTTGCACTCACAAGAAAATTGTCCGGGCTTATTGATAAACTTGAAAGTGCTATGGAATTTCGCCTTTTCTTAAAATGGAAAGGGAGTATTCAGCAGCATCAATAAGATCTTGAATGTTATGAAGAGATTGCTCCTCAGAACCCAACATGAACATGGCACGGACCTCAGCTTTCTTTTGAAGTCTAACTGCTAAGCTAAATGGCAAAGCAGGTGAATTAAGGCTCCTCAAGATTTGCCTATACAAAGACAGAACTCTTCCTCTATTCTTTGCCAAGTCCTCTGCTGTAGCCCATATCAACCCTCCTCTCATTTCTCTGTGGCACACCTTGAGTTTAAGAATAAAGAAAAGGTTAAATATGCGCGACAATATGGTAACTCCTAAGGGTTCTACCATCCTAATTATTTTGGAGCCGCCTGGTCACCTAATTCATTTTACTTTTTGTTTAAATGAGTAATTATAAATAAAGGAAAAGAGAAAGACAACCCCTTAAAATGACTCCTAAAGTCTACTAACTTGAGATTCTAAGTTCAGGAGGTTAATTTAACCCAAGGAGAAGGTGTTGGCATCCTCGAGTTACGTGTAAAACACCATTACCTGACTAGTCTAATTATTTCCCTAAGTCTAGTTAAGGAATATAAACAGAAACAAGAAAACAGTTAATGAGCAGATCAATCAAATAAATAAGAAAAACTAAAAAGTATTACAGACCTGAATGAATTACATCACTGAGGAAAAACAATTACAATGAACAAAATTGAAGCTCTCTTGATATAATCATCACCAATTGTACTACAAGAAATTGGTTAACATGGCAAAAGATAACTTTAACACTATAAACAGCATGTCTTTTTCATATTGCATACCATAACCCATAAAGTAAAATCTAAAAATAGGTTGGCCAAACCTGCTAGCCAATTTGAAAATCTAACCACAAGTTCTAAAACTTTTAGTTTCCCCATCTTACTACCCTCAAATGAACTGATAATTCCTGAATCTAATTTCAAAACCAACTGGAATGTCTTTGAACACATTGCTATTCCATTATTTACAACAATAACAAAAAGAAATCTCTTTCTCTAAAGTTATCTTTTTTATTTTGTACTTATTTCTATTTTTTAAAACTAAAATTTATTAGATTTAATTTTTAAAGAAGGAATAACCAAATAAACTGGAATCAGACAAACATAAACTAATGCAATGCATTCAAACCTTCTTTTTATTTATTTATCTTTTGGATGATAGAAAGAGTGTTATATTTTCTTGCAATCCTTCTTCAAAAACTATTCTTTTGAGCCGAGGGTCTATCAGAAACAAAAGGTAGGGTGTAAGGTCTAGGTACATCCTACCCTCCCTGGACCCCACTTGTGAGATTACAATGGGTATGTTTTTGTTGTTTGTTGATGACAGAAAGAGTAAGTTTATTCCCTTGCAAAATCTGCCAGGTGGTGGAACAACTTATTACATGGTTTCATCCATAGCATCTTTACTAAAAGACAAATTTTAGAATGATTTCTTACTTTCATGCCATTAGTTGCATTATACAAATGGAGAATCACATTCATCTGAAACAGAGTAAGCTTATGGAAACAATGTATCCCAATATTGAGCAGAAAAATCATAGTAAATCAATTACTTCCAAAGAATGAAACAGAATGCATCATACTCAATAGTTTAATTTGGTCCAAAACAAAATTGAACAAACCATTAAGAGTAAAGGGATGAAAAAAAGAAAATGCAACATACCCTCAATTTATAATGGTCCATTTTTATTAAATCAAACCCTAAGTATTTAATAATTGAAGGAGGCAATTGGGTTAGGCATATCATCAAACAGTTTGTAGGCAGTAGTCAATGCTTATGCTAAGACAAGAAATTTCTCCAAGAATCGGAAACCCATCAAGAGGAATTTGTCTATAATGCAAAACACAAAATTTGAGAACAGCTTACCTTTTTGCTTCCCGGAGAAAATTCCAACAGTTCCCGGCAATTTGGTTGAAGCTTTAGAGAGCTTACTGTAATTTGTAATGTCAAATGAGGAAGCATTTATATATTTACGCGTATGCACCCAAAAGATTTGAAAATCACACTTCATACCTGTAGTTTGATCTAAAAGTCTAATTCTCACCCAAATTTAGGCCAAATACATCAATGACCCCTTAAACTTTACACTATTACTTTATGACTCTTCAACTTTTAATCAGAGGCTAGTTCCCCCCTCCCCCCATCTACCATGTGGGCCACCCTTCTGAAAGACGATACGGGAAAGATAATGTCCTTGCTACGCTCCATAGATGCTCGTACAATTCTTGTGAATTTTGGGTGTGTTTGAATTCAGCCTCTCTCCGGTAAGCGAAGGAAGGGTCAAAGCCACCGACGACGAATAAAGAAACCCTAAAACAAAAAAGGAAGCCTAAGCCTTCATCACTCATAGGGGTCGGGAGTCGAGACCCCCACAAAGGAGCGGACACGACTTCTTCTAAGGCAAGAAAACTACTAGAAGACACCCAGGACTATAGCATATCGTGAAAGAAGCACATTGAACGGGTGTGCTTCGACCATGCCTCTGTTTTAGAAGATACCATTTTTGAAGAATTCTTTAGAGATAATCAAGGAAAATAGTTGTTGGGATACTGTAATTGGTGAAATCCCTATCTAGCCTCATTACAAAATTGTGGAGAATTAAAAAAAGGCTAAAGATAGCGAAGATAATGGACTACCAAGAAATAGATTTGAAAACTATCTCCTTGTTGTCAAGCTTATTAAGGACTAGGACATTCAACATCATCTTCTCAGGTTAATTATTGAATACTTCAAATATTTTTTCGTGGACCAAAAATAATACTAATGGAGATGTTATATACTTTTTTTTGTTCTTTAGAAGTAATGACAATTTGTTTCAGTGTGTAGTTTTCTTTTTCATGTAAAATTTGCAAGAAACACTTGTTTGGAGCTCCATAATTTTAAATCAAATAAATAATTTATCCAAAACAATGAAGTCCAAACTTTCTATTTTATTTTTATATCTTTTTAAAAATGCAATTAGTATTTGTTCATAACTGTGGATTTTTCTTTTTTCTTATCAAACTTGTAGAAAATTAACTGGTGTTGGGTTTTAAAAAGTGTGAATGGAGAATGAAGAGTTGCGACTTTTATGAAGAGTTGTGACTTTGATGAAAAGTTGTGACTATTATGAAGAGTTATGACTTTTATCAAAAGTTGCGACTTTTATGAAAAGTTGTGACTTTTATGAAAGGTAGTGACCTTTCCGAAAGATTGTGACTTTTCCAAAGGTTTGTGACCTTTCCGGTAAGGCACAATAAGAACCTTTTCACACTACCCTCTGTTTTCTATAAATTGAGGGATTTCCTCTCATTTTAAAGGAACAATTTTTCTGGACTTCTTCTTCTACTACTAAATCTAGTATTCTAAGTGTACTTTACTGCCGTTGAGTGGCTCGCTGACACTAGCGTTTTGGGTATCAATACACTGGTGATTGAGATCATTCTATCCTGGGAGGACATATTCCAAATCAAACCTCGGATACTAGAGGGGAATAATTTCCTAAAGGGGACACTGTGCATTCCGTGGGCTTGATCTTCTTTCTGTTTTTCCAAATTCTGGTATGTGTTACAGATTTTAGATTTGTGAATTAATTTATGTTCTTCTGTTCTTCATTGGTTCATTAAACTTTGGTAACTTCGTGTTTCTGCAAAGTTTGTTGGAATCAGTAAGATT
>JAJOOF010064252.1:0-12377 GCA_029582545.1 Solanum lignicaule
CTTTGATTATACTTATTGCTTATGGTCATTTTAATTGCTTCCGCGACCAAGGATGTGTAATGATACGCTATGAGGCTTGTTTGGGGTTCCTTCGGGTTTCCCATTCGCCGGTCACGTCTAGGCCCTAGGCTTGGGTCGTGACAGTAAGGAAAGTAGGGATGCAATGCTTATCGGGGACATGGACATATCAAGGTTGATGGTTTATGTGCAGCAAGTTGAGGAAGAGAAGCTGAGGGACAGAGAATAGTTCAGAAATAAGAGAGCTAAGACCGGTAATGAGTCCGGGTAGCAGAAAGAAAGTGCGAACCGTTCGTCCTTTCAACAAAGGAAAAAGGGACCTGCTCCATCATCTTCTAAGGCACCTGCATCCAGATTCAGAGGTGAACAAAATGGCCAGAATTCAAAGGACTTCAAGGCTAGACCAGCACAGTCTTCAGGTAGTGTGGTATAAGGAGGTAGTTTGATTCCTGCATATGCTAAGTGTGGTAGAACCCACCCAGGGAAATGTCGTGATTGTCAAACAGGTTGTTTTAAGTGTGGACAAGAGGGTCACTTCATGAAGGAGTGCCCTAAGAGCAGGCAAGGTAGTGGAAATCTGGGCAATAGAGCCCAATCTTCATCAGTTGCTCCCCAAGACAGGATGGCACCTAGATGAGCTACTTCTAGTACTGGAGGAGGAGCAAACCGCCTCTATGCAATCACCAGTCGCCATGAGTAAGAGGATTCTCCAAATGTTGTCACTGGTATGATCAAAGTCTTTGCTTTTGATGTGTATGCTTTGCTAGACCCAGGAGCAAGTTTATCTTTTGTAACTCCTTATGTTGCAAATAAGTTTGATGTTTTTCCTGAAAGACTTTGTGAACCCTTTTGTGTTTCTACACCTGTTGGGGAGTCTATTCTAGCAGAAAGAGTCTATCGTGATTGTCCCGTTTCCATCAATCACAAGAGCACCATGGCCGACTTGGTTGAGTTAGACATGGTAGATTTCGATGTTATTCTAGGTATGGATTGGCTTCATGTCTGTTATGCATCATTAGATTGTAGAATTCGAGTGGTCAAGTTTAGGTTTTCGAATGAGCCAGTCTTAGAGTGGAGTAGTAGTTCAGCAGTGCCTAAGGGTCGTTTCATTTCGTACCTTAAGGAGAGAAAGTTAGTTTTGAAGGGTTGTATCTATCACTTAGTCCGAGTTAATGACTCTAGTGTTGAGACACCTCATTTTCAGTCAGTTTCTATAGTAAGAGAATTTCCAGAAGTTTTTCCTGATGATCTACCCGGAATTCCTCCTGAGAGAGAAATAGATTTCATCATAGACCTCATTCCAGATACTTGTCTTATCTCTATTCCGCCATATAGAATGGCACCAGCTGAGTTGAAAGAGCAGTTGAAAGATCTCTTAGATAAGGGTTTCATTCGACCAAGTGTCTCACCTTGGGGCGCTCCGGTCTTGTTTGTGAGAAAGAAAGATGGTACCCTTAGGATGTGTATAGATTACCGCCAGTTGAACAAGGTTACCATCAAGAATAAGTACCCTCTTCCGAGGATTGATGATCTTTTTTATCAGCTTCAGGGTGCCACTTGTTTTTCGAAAATTGACCTTAGATCGGGCTATCATCAATTAAGAGTAAGGGAATATGATATTCCAAAGACAGCTTTCAGAACCAGATACGGTCATTATGAGTTTTTGGTCATGTCTTTTGGTTTGACCAATGCATCAGCCGCATTCATGGACCTTATGAATAGAGTCTCCAAACCTTATTTAGATATGTTTGTTATCGTCTTCATTGATGACATACTAATATATTCAAGGAATGAAGAAGATCATGCTAGTCATCTCAGAATAGTTCTTCAAACTTTGAAAGACAAGGAGTTGTATGCCAAGTTCTCTAAGTGTGACTTTTGGCTTGAGTCTGTGGCATTCCTAGGCCACAATGTATCTGGTGATGGAATTAAAGTTAATACTCGGAAAATTAAGGCAGTGCAGAATTGGCCTAGACCCACATCTCCAACTGATATTAGGAGTTTCTTGGGATTAGCTGGGTATTATAGAAGGTTTGTAGAGGGGTTCTCGTCTATTGCATCTCCTTTGACCAAGTTGTCTCAGAAGACAGTGATTTCAATGGTCTGAAGCTTATGAGAAAAGCTTTCAGGAATTGAAAAAGAGGTTGATTACTGCTCCAGTTTTGACTTTACCAGAAGGTACTCAAGGTTTTGTGGTGTATTGTGATGCATCTAGAGTTGGTTTGGGTTGTGTCTTAATGCAGAATGGCAAGGTTATAGCTTGTGCCTCCAGACAGTTGAAGGTTCATGAGAAGAACTACCTAACCCATGACTTAGAGTTGGCTGTTGTAGTATTCGCTTTAAAGATATGGCGCCATTACTTGTATGGTGTGTATGTTGATATATTTAATGATCACAAGAGTCTTCAATAGGTGTTCACTCAGAAAGAGCTTAATCTCAGATAGAGGAGGTGGTTAGAATTACTCAAGGATTATAACCTGAGTATTCTTTACCACCCAGGTAAGGCTAATGTTGTTAAAGCAGATTGTCTATGGATTGCACCGCCCATGTTGAAAAAGGGAAGAGAGAGTTAGCAAAAGATGTGCACAGACTGGCACGCCTGGGAGTCAGACTTATGGATTCCACAGAAGGAGGTATAGCGGTGACGAACTTGGCCGAGTCATCATTAGTGTCAGAAGTGAAAGAGAAACAAGACCAAGATCCCATTTTGCTTGAGTTGAAGGCAAATGTTCAAAAGCAAAAAGTATTAGGTTTTGAACAAGGGGGAGATGGTGTGTTGAGATATCAAGGTAGATTGTGTGTGCCTATGGTGGATGGACTCCAAGAGAAGATTATGGAGGAAGCTCATAGCTCCAGATGTTTCATTCATCCTGGTTCCAAAAATATTCATCGTGACTTGAGAGAAGTTTATTGGTGGAATAGCATGAAAAAAGGCATTGCTGAATTTGTTGTTAAATGTCCAAATTGCCAGCAAGTGAAATTTGAACACCAAAGGCCCGGTGGTTTGGCTCAGAAGATAGAACTTCCGGAATGGAAGTGGGAGATGATCAATATGGATTTCATCACAGGGTTGCCAAGGTCTCGCAAACAGCATGATTCTATTTGGGTAATTGTCGACAGAATGACAAAGTCAGCCCATTTTCTACCGGTAAAGACTACCCATTCAACAGAAGATTATGCCAAGATATATATTCAAGAGATAGTGAGACTTCATGGAGTCCCAGTCTCCATTATTTCAGATAGAGGTGCACAGTTTACTGCACAGTTCTGGAAATCTTTTCAGAAAGGTTTGGGTTCAAATGTGAAGTTAAGTACTGTCTTTCATCCTCAGAATGATGGGCAAGAAAAGCGCACTATTCAGACTTTAGAAGATATGTTGAGGGCTTGTGTGATTGATTTCAAAGGGAGTTGGGATGATCACCTACCTCTCATCGAGTTTGCCTACAACAATAGTTATCACTCTAGCATTCAAATGGCTCCATATGAAGCTCTTTATGGGAGAAGATGTAGATCTCCTATCGGATAGTTTGAAGTCGGTGAAGCAGGGTTGATAGGACCAGATTTAGTTCACCAAGCTATGGAGAAGGTGAAAGTGATTCAAGAAAGGTTGAAAACGGCACAGAGTCGTCAAAAATCCTACACTGATGTAAGGAGAAGGGCATTAGAGTTTAAAGTAAATGATTGGGTATATTTGAAAGTTTCACCCATGAAGGGGGTTATGAGGTTTGGTAAGAAAGGGAAACTTAGTCCTCGGTATATTGGACCTTGTCGCATAGCCAAGAGGATTGACAATGTTGCTTATGAATTGGAGCTACCACAAGAATTAGCAACAGTTCATCCAGTATTTCACATCTCCATGTTGAAGAAGTGCATAGGCGATCCTTCATTGATCCTACCAACTGAAAGTATTAGGATCAAGGATAGCTTATCTTATGAGGAGATTCATGTTCAGATTTTAGACCGCCAAGTTCGTAGGTTGAGAACGAAAGAGGTAGCCTCAGTCAAGGTCCTTTGAAGGAACTAATTTGTTGAGGAAGCTACTTGGGAAGCCGAAGAGGACATGAAGAAGAGATATCCACATCTCTTTGAAGCTAGAGGAAGTGCAGATCAAGGTACTAATTTCCTTCTTAGTGCTCTTTAAATTATAGTGAGCATGTTGTTGTTGTTTGCATGATTGCTTGTTGGGTGTTCAGTTGATGTTACACCCTTAGCCTGGTAAGAGTAATCTCATTCGAGGACGAATGTTCCCAAGGGAGAGATATTGAAACATCGTGTAAGTTGAAATAACTATGAAGAAGCTGGAAATTTGGTCTAGTATGGGGAAACAAATGAGTTTTTGGTCAACTTTGAGCAGTCATAACTCCTAGCTCAAGATGAGTTAGCTGTATTTCCAATTATTTTTGGAAAGCCCTTGGAATGATCTTTCCAACGCTGCTGAGTTTACTCGATTTCGAGTTCGTATGAGTGAGTTATTCCCTTTCAAAGTTGGGCTGTTGGTAAGGGAAGTTCATCCGAAATTTTAAGGGTAGTTTGGTATTTTCCCTCACCTTTTCTTTTGGTTGTATATCAAGGGTCTAAGCTGATTTTTACATCAGTTTTCCCCTTTTAAAAAGTGAGAGTTATGGCTTTTGAGAGAAGAGAGAAAGAAGAGGAAAAAGAGAAGAAGAAGCAAGGATTCATTACAATCGTCGTGGTTTTCGTCGGGGGTGATCCGTATTAAGGTATGTGAGATCATAGTGTTGGGTTGGTTCATTCCTCCACACGCCAAACTCTTTTTAATTCCGAGAAAAGATTGGTTGTGGTTGTTGAAGTTGTGGTTTTGTTGTTGAAGTTTCTTGTTGGTTGGGTGCATGTTTCCGGTTGTGATTTCAAGTTGAATCCATTGTATATTAAGAAGTTTTATGATTCTAAGTGTTTGGGGTTGGAATCTTTGAAGTTAAGAAGGCTTAGAGTTGAAAACAACAACGAGGAAAGTCGGGTTTTCGGGGAAAAAGGGCTGGGGCGTCGCGCCAGCCAGCGCCCCCCAAAAGGGGCTCTAAGGCCCTCTCCTTGGGGCGGTGCGCCATGCAGTGCGCCCAGCAGGCCCCTCTGAAATTTGAGGGCTGGCTCCCCGCGCCTCCCAGGGCGCCAGGGACGCCAGTCTTCCCCATTCTTTCCCCACTCTTTCATACATGTTCCTTGGTAATGTACCTATGTTTTATAGTTGTTTTCAACACTCTAAGGTACATCTAAACATCACGAACTTATCCATAAACATGAGATCATTACCCTTGAATCCGTACTCCAATTCGAGGAAAGTTAGGATCAAAGTCAAGTGAAGTTAGAAGTCAAATTTAGAAGTTAAGAAGCAAGTCAAAGCAAGTCTTTAAAATTTTTCAAGAGTCTTTATTAAACGTTTTAACTTCTTTTTAAGGCTCAAGTTTCAAGTTAAGCCAAGAGTATAGAGTTGAGTTCATTTCTCAAAAGTTATTAGGGAACTATGTATTCCCAAAGAAGTTTATAAATGTTTTTCACATTTGAGCAAAGAAGAGGGAACATTGATTCCAAAAGAGCCTTTGGGCTAAGCTTTGAGCAACTATCTCAAACTAAAGAAAGATGTGTTTAAAACACTTATGAGTTAAAGTATATTTTGAGAGTAGTCTTGAGCACCGAATTGGGGACACGAGTTCATATTAACTTAACTCTCCATAAGAACCATGTAGCCAAACATGGGATTTAACAGGTCATACTTTTTAGATGATCACATAAGTTAAGCTAGTGGATCCACTAAGTTAAGTAAGGTCTTATATCACGGCAAGGTATAGGATGGTCCTTGGGAAACGTGAGGTAAAACGTTGTATCATCACTAGGGCTCATAGTGGTGGTTATCGGTTAAAGAATCTCCCACTAAAGTTGTATTACTTTTATATAAGTAAAGTTGAGTTTGTTAATGTTTTATCCTTAATGAACTAAGTTGTTTACATTTTTTTACAAGATTTATATATATTGCATGTGTCTTATTGCTTTATATTGAGTTCGGTTATTCATGAATCGAGCAGAGCCAAGGTAAGAGTTCCTTTGTATTCCTTCCAAGCTTAAGTTGTTGTTTAGCTTTCCAGATCGCATACTCGTACATTCAATGTACTGATGCCAGTTGGCCTGCATCTTATGACGATGCAGACACAGGTTCGCCGGCTCAGCATCCAGCACGCCGTTGATCCAACTGAGCACTCCAAAGTCAGTGGTGAGCCTCCTTGCCTTCCGGAGGACTCTGTTATTTTGTGTTCCTAGTTTTGTTTTATTAGGATGTTGCGGGGTATGTCCCAACATCTATCTCAGTGTTATAGAGGCTTCATAGACAGTCAGTCAGTTAGTATTAAGTCTCTCATCTATGTATATATGTAAATATTCTATTTTGAGACACGAGTTGCCTTTTTGGCCAGATTTTATCAGTTAGGTTGTTTTTATGACCTTTCATTGCATGGAGTTATTCTGTTGAGTTAGGTTTCCGCTAAGTTAAGAAAGCCAGGCCAAGGGTTTTCTTGGGGCCAGTAATGGTCTCCGAGTGCCGATCCCGCCCAAGGTGTAGGCTTGGGGCGTGACATCCTCATGTCGGCAACTATCTCTTTGCTTCTCTTAGCTCACGAGGAAAGAAACGCCTCATGAAGGCACTCTCGACCATAGGCCATCTCAAAATCGATAACCCGTAAGCACGAGATAGAAAGAAACTTTTATAGAGATACAATCTATCGCACGAAGTGAGTATGAAAGAAGTGAAGGAATTCCTAAATGTTGCAGCCTCCTAATTATAGATGTGGCGCGCTTCACACCGATTACTTGGACTGTACAGACACGGCATCATAGACTCCCTAGGACTCTTGAACTCTAATACTAAGTTTTTCATGCCCCGAGCCTATAACCCGAACGTGGTTGGCACTTGAGAACCATTGTTGGCCCCAAGTGAACCCTTGGCCTGGCTTACTTACTCAGCGGAAGACTCTAAGCATTATTACAATGATCAAATGCACTTACTTAATTGTTTAATAAAATAACTTAGAATGTTTAAAAGTCAACATTCAACTTGGCCGAAATGGCAACTCAAGTCTCAACTTAACTGAAAAGGGAAAGTAAAGACTTGTGAACTAACATTAACTAACTCTGTCTATGAAGACTCTAAACAACTGAGATGGACATCGAGACACGACACACGACATCCTAATAAACTAAAATACTGAAAGCAATAAAAATGATCCTCCGGAAAGCTAGGAGGCTCACCAACTAACTCTGAGTGCTCAATTGGATCAACGATGCACTGGATGCTGATCTTGGTTACATGTATCTGCATCATAAGACGATCCAGGCCCACTGACATCAGTACATTGAATGTACGAGTATGCGGGTTGGAATGCTAAACATAACTTAAGCTTGAAAAGAATCTGAAAGAAACACTTACCTTGGCTATTCTCAACTCATGAATAACTTAACTCAAAATAAAGAAATGAAACACATGCAATATATGAAAAGCTTTATAAAACAGTAAAAGCAACTTATTTCGTTAAAGAAAATGCAATAACAAACTCAACTTTACTCATATAATAAAGTAATATAGTTTCTATGGGAGTTTCTCTAACCGACAACCACCACTATGAGCCTAAGTGGTGATACATCGTCTTGCCCACGCTGCCAGGACTGTCATATACTTTGCCGTTATATAAAATTCTTAACTAAGTGGATCCACTAGTCTATGCTAAAAGCATCTTAAGGAGTCATCTAAAAAGTATGATCATTTACTACCCATGATGGCTACATGGTTTATGGGGGCTATGAGTTATCTAAACTCTCCCCCATATCGGTGCTCAATACTACTCCCAAAATACTCAACTCATATATTTAAAAACATAACTTCTTTCTTTGGTTTGAGATAATTACTCAAAAACTTAGCTTAAAAGCTCTCTTGGAAATCTCAGTTTCCTTTCTTGCTCAAATGTGAAAACATTTTAACTCTTTGGGAATACTTAGTTCCCGTATAATCTTTGAAGAATGAACTTTACTCTATTCTTTACTGAAAACTAGCTCAAAGGCTCTTTTGGAAATCTTAGTTTCCTTTCTTGTTTAAATGTGAAAACATTTACTCTTTGGGAATACATAGTCCCGATATACTCTTTTGAAGAAATGCACTTCAAACTTTACTCTTTACTCAACTCAAACTCAAGTCTTAAAACAAAGTTAAAACATTTGTAAAAGACTTTTGGAAAACTTTATGAACTTCTCTTAACTTGACTCTTGACTTCTCTTGACTTGACTCTTAACTTTCCTTGAATTGAATTATGGATTCAAGGATTGTGATTGGTGATAGGAAAGATCTCATGATGTTTAAGAACGATTTTAGATAGCTAAACATGAGAAATGATCAAGAAATCACTGCATGGAAGCTAGTCCGCGACACGGAGGTGTATTTAAATTTAAGTCGCAAAAATACTTTTTGAGGCAGAACGGTCCGTGACCGCTCCGCGATGCGAGGAAGAATTTTGCGAAACTGGGGGGTAGGTCCGCGACGCGGCCTGGGGAACCAGATTTGCCCAACATTTTTCTTCTTCGTTTTTCCAACTCCAAATCGCCTAAACTCGGTTCTTTTTATCAAATTCCCTTTAGATTCAAATACCCAGTATGTATACACAAGCATCTAGGTCAAACAACTCAAGAAACAACACTATAACCTCAAGGAACTCCTCAACCTCAACCTAATTCAAGAACGAAGGCCAATTTTCAAGAACACCATTCAAGATTCATCAACTTTCAACATTCTAGAACGAAGAAATAAACATGTTTGGCACGTGGGTGAACGAACTCAACGCTATGAAAGACTCACATACCTCTTTAGGGATCAACACTTGTCGAAATCCACAAGCTAAATCTTCAAGAACGACGAGCTTTGCTCTTTCTCCTCTTTTCTCCTCTTGCGTTCTTTCTCCAAAAACCCTAGCGTAAATCTCCAATTGCCTAAACTGAACCAATTCAGTTTTGACCCTTAATTAATTCACCAAAAACGAATTAAAATAATAGGCTATGGAAAATACCAAAACACCCTTTAAAAATCCGGATTGGACATTTCCTTTTTTGAATCGCGCAAAATTGACGGCATTGGAAAGATTATTCCAAGAGCATTCCAACCATACCTGGAAGTACACCTAACTCATCCTTATCTAGGAATTATGTCCGTTTGAAGTTGACCAAAAACTCAAACTTAACCAATTTTTCCAGATTTTTATTATTTCCAAAAATCACTTTCTAGTTCTTTCAATTTGCAAGATGTTACACCTAATTTAGATATGAGTGGAGTTGCATAAGAAAATGTTTAATTTGTTCGGAGCAGAGACACTTATCATTTTACAACTTCATATATATTTGTTGGTCCTGATTATATTCTGTCTCCAATTTGATGGTTCCTGGTGCCAATTTGAGTCAAATTATTTGGCCAAATTAAAGGGGGGACCCTACCTCAAGAACGTCGACTCTTCTGGATGTGTTTGAAGGATCATTTTAAACATGGTTATGACAAATTTTTCATAATTTCAGAATGTAACTGTTTTGGAGAAGTTCATTATCATGTCAAAGACAAGAAAGTGTGAAAGTCGTTCAAAATTTCAGGATATCGTGAGCATGCAGATACATGTAGTCATTTATCTCCCAACAAATTTCTTCTTATTATTAGCAGGTCGATATTTTAACCACTTGATCTCCTACGTCTGGCCTCTAACTTTGAGCAACACTCGACACCATTTAAATGATGATTTAGGTGTGCCATTAAATTTCTTTCACTGTGACACAAAATGATCAATAGATGATAACTATTATTGCCACAAACAAATTGAAAAAGAATCAACACAAATCCACATATATATTAAAGCTGATCAGGCTAACTATAACTTAATACATGCACTAGAAATAAATAATTACCAAAAAGCTAGGCTAAAAGTGGAAATTTTTAGTTGAAAGATTCAGTCTTTCAATGATTTCTTAAAGGGTGAATGGCTTAAATTTCAAAAAAAAAATGTGGGATATGATCAGTGTGCATTGGAAGAAATGATTACCAAAAACTTAGGCTAAAAGTAGAAAGTTTTAGTAAAGTAGATTCAGTCTTTCAGAGAATTCTGAAGTATAGAAATTTACCTAATCATCTACTACTATTACAAACAACAAGTAGATTCAGTCTTTCAGAGAATTCTGAAGTATAGAACTAGGTAAGAAATAGACACACACACCAAATCCATTTCTACTTGTCAGTTCAATGAGGGGGAGTGTGCAGAGTCACAAGATCTAAAACTTTCCAAGTAAATCCAAGAATGTTCTGTATTATACTTTCTATTCACACCAAGTAAAAGCAAGGGGAAATGGAGAAATTTGAGGGAGAGAGTAGTGATAAATGACAAATGGAAGAAATGAAAACGAATGAAGAGAAACATAAGACTGTAACGATGTGGGCACTTAAAAGAGTAACACGCGGCATAATTAATGTGAAACTGAGCTCCTTTGGTCGTCCACAAGACCTAAAGCTGTAGACCAAATCAGTCAATTGTCAGATGCTCTTTTCCTTCACTCTCTTATACCGACTGATCAGACGCTTGTAACGGATATCTGATCCCGTTGACATAAGAGAGAGAATGTGATAAATGACAAATGGAAGAAATGACAATGAATGAAGAGAAACAAAAGACTTTGACGATGTGGGCACTTAAAAGTGTAAAACGTGGTATAATTAATGTGAAACTCCAAGAGCTCCTTTGGTCGTCCACAAGACCTAAAGCTGTAGACCAAATGAGTCAATTGCCAGATGGTCGTCCACAAGACCTAAAGTTGTAGTGCCTGAATCACTTTTCGTTTGGATCATTACTCATGAAATGGTTTTCTCATGTAAAGATTGACATTTCTAAACAAAACCACAAACAACACTTCTAATTAGCATATGCCAGCAAAGTGAATACAGAAAATGTTTCATAAGAAACCAAGATACCATAACATTTGGTTACCACAAGGGTAATTCCAATAGTAATTAGTTAAACACTACATAGAGAAGACAAAGATTCCATGAGTAGTTTATCAAAAACTCAAAATATATAAGGCAACGTTTCTAATATCTCAAGACAGGAAACTACTAGCAGTGAACTCATGCAAAGCTCACTCCTGGAAGTTAATCGCAGCATTGGTGGACGATCTTGGACAACCTAACAATTTGTCGGCCAATAGAGATAAATGTTGGGATAGACAGTTCATTGAACATGTCTCGCACCTTCTTCTCTTTGATATGATAATGACGAAATTCTCCAAAACCGGTACATTCAATAACAGAAATTCTGAAAGTTTGGTAACCTTTTCAAAGCCCCTTTTGACATGATCTTTCCAGCACGCATCTGATGAGATGACAATCTTAACCTTCTTGAGGTTGTGAAACTCTACGCTTGAAACCCCACTCAGCAAATCCATATTATCTTCTTTGGCCAAATCAAGTAACTCAGAGTTGCAGCAGAAATTGTAGATCGGGAAATCATCTAACTGGAGACAAAAAAAATATAATCAGGACCAAATGCAGGTCAGATTAAATGTGACAAACACTTCAACCAAATGAAAAGATGTAAAAAGAAGAGATAAGTTCCAGGAAGTTTACCAGCGTATATTCCAATTCTATGCTGATTGTTTCCACATGTGGCGAGGCTCTCAAAAGACCAGCTACTCCGTACATATTAAACGTTGTCATATGCAACATCAGCGTTAAATATTTGCAATTCAATTCTGAAATGGGCGATCCTTTGAACTGCAATGTGCACATGACCTGGTGCAGTAATTGTGGGGTCCAGCCCCATTAGTCAAATTGTTGGTTTATTCAACATTTGCTGCCATTATTCAATTATTGTTATTCAACAATTGCTGCATGCAATTGTCAATGGTTGGCAGCAAAAGTTGAGAAACATATCAGTGGATGTTGAAACTGTGCTGTTGATTTCTTCTATAAAAGGAGCTCTTTAGCTCCTCATTTCATACACCAATTCACAGAGAGAGTAAAATATTTAGAGAGCTGTGAGGTTTCCATAGGCTATACAAGAAAAATAGTCTGTGAAGAAAGTTAGAGTGTGAGCGATATTTTAGTAAGGTGGAAACCAAAAGAGTGTTATTCCTTTTGAGTGTGTAGTACTCATTTTGAGTATTGTACTCGTGACTACAGTGTAAAATTCCTTACTATATTAATATCAGTTGCTCCTCTTGGCCCGTGGTTTTTCCCTTATTTAGAAGGGTTTCCACGTAAAATTCTTGGTGTCATTATTTCCCATTTTATTTCCATTACTTTTACCATATATATTTTTGTGCTTGTCCGTGTTTTCCCAACA